>JAOUZG010031916.1:1204523-1215533 GCA_026289955.1 Argiope argentata | reverse complement strand
TGATGTCAAACAAAAAAAGAAAATCAGAAAAACCAATTATCTCTTTAAATTTTTTGAAAAAATATATTTATGTGAATATGTAATAGTAAAAGGTTAAACAAGAAAAAAAATGGAAACACCAAATTATTTTCCAATTTTTTTTTTTTCATTTTTTTATTTATTACAATATATAATTAAAAGATGCTTTACAAAAAAAAAACATGCAACTTCCAGAAATTTTGAAAAAAATGTATTTGTTAGAATATATAATTGTATGACACTAGACAAGGAAAAAAATGGAAAAAGCAAATTATTTTTCAAAATTGTTTTGAAAAAATATATTTGTTTGAATTTATAATTGTATGATGCAAGAAAAAAAATCAGAGAAATAAATTATTTTTTAAAAATTTTTGAAAAAATATATTTATATGAATATATAATGGTAAAAGGTTAGGCAAGTAAAGGAAATGGAAAAACCAAATTATGTTCCAAAATGTTTTTAATTTTTTTCATTTATTTATTTGAATATACAATTGTAAGATTCTTTACAAGAAAAGAAAATGGAAAAAGGAAATTACCAACCAAAATGTTTTGAAAAAATGCATTGATTCGAATATATAATTGTAATATGTATTTAATATATAAAAGAAAAAAAATCACAATTTCTTCCTCATCTAAAGCAGCTGCAAGTGAAATGAAGTTTTCATCTATCACATCACAAGTATCATCTTAGGACATTGTGGATGATTTAAATTTTACTCTCCTTACGGAATCCGATCCATAGACACGGAGATGGAGGTAGGGGAGGTGACACGTGTTTGTAATCAAAAGAAGCCGTACAAGTGACTTCTGTGACTGTTACCTAGCAAAGGCGCAAAGGTAGCAGTGGCATTTCTGTGGATTCATCCTTCCAACCAAAGTGATCACTTAAGTATTTAGAGCTTTGAATAAATTAGCCTTTCTCTCTTCACAATCAATGGCAATCTTGATAGATTGCCATTGCGATTGGACAGTGGACGCAACGAAAAATATTATCTAATATTTTGCCAGTGGAAAATAACAATACCTTCAAGGCTGAAAATTTATATTACTTCTGACTCCATGAAGCACATATTATATACGATTTCTCCTTATATTTCGTAAATAAATAGCTTTCATTTTACTCAAATACAGGAGAATATTGTGATTTAACAATTTAATAAAATGTGTAAAACCTTAGTAAATTACTCTGAGTTGTAAGGAAAGATGAATTATTTTAACCTTTTCACCATCCGTAAAGCGCCTGGAGCGTTCAAGTGAAACCACAGTAGAGCGGCCTTAACGCACTTCAAGCGTTCTTCTACATTTTAAAAGTTTTAAACGCTTTGTAAATGCTCACTTGTTTGAGTTTTTATTTGTTCTAATCTGTACAGAGAAAACTAACCAGTAGAGATTTCAGTACTAATATATATATATATATATATATATATATATATATATAGTATACGGGGATATCTGTACAGAGAAAACAACACTACATGCAACGAAAAACAGAAGATCGCCGGGAAGAAATTTTCGCTGACAAGAGAAGACAGCGAAAGGGTTAATAATATGTATTCTTTGTAATATTAACACAATAATGTATTAGTGACTATAATTTTTAACTCTCATAACACATGATTATAAATTACATAAATATTATTCGTGAATCTTTTTAGGAGCTTAAATCATCATTGCAATAATGCCATTTAAATACGAAAGGAAACATCTTTTTTGTACGGATAGGGAAAACATGAAAAAAAATAACATTATTAGGCACGTGAATGTTACATACGTATTTTTTTAATTCAAAGCAACACATTTTTTCTTCTGAAAAAAAAAAAAGATGGGAAAGCCGTTCAATTTTCCAACACAGCTAGTCTATTTAAGAAATTACTATCAAAATGCAACCCCTCCTCCCCCTTCACCCTAAAAAGCAGGACACACGCGTGGGGATTTTCTCACGCAACTCGAATCATTGCTGTTTCAGACGCAAAAGGAAAAAGAGAAGGGGGAGAGGGAATGTAAAATACGAAATCACCGTTACTCCAGCATTTTCACACTCCTAACTAGATTCACTATCCTCATCCCACCGTTAAGAGAAGTTTTTAAAAAAATTTTACTACGACCGGACAGGTTTTTTTTATTATTTTTTTTTCGTGTATGTGCCAGAACGCGCGCGCACCTGTTGCTGCCGAATCCATCGACAAGATGGGGATAATCCCCTGAAAGTCTGGGAAGTCCGCAACAAGCCGCCTGCCTGCTCGTTCCAATTATTTCGCTCGACGGGAAAAAAAGCCCATTTTCTTTTCTTCTTTTTTTCATTTCGTTTACCTTTTTTCTCTCACCCTGCTCACACCGAGCGCAAGAAAACGGTGTCTGTGTGACGTAACAATGGCTGTTTCATGTGGTCGTCTTCTTTCAGGTGGCCTAGCCATCTGCTTCCGGTCTTCCTCCACCAAACCGGAAATTCGGCCAGACGCCATCTACATCGCTTCTACTTTTTTGAGCTAACGTTTTTTTTAAATGAAAAGAGAAGAAACCCCCTAGGAGGGTCCCTGGTCCAGTCCCACAGAGGTCAGTGTCCCCTCGCCTCGAGATGGGAAGGGGAGGTGGGGGAGATGAAGGGCTTTCTCGGCCCCTTCTAAGTGGGTTGTTTACGAAAAAGTACCGCTATCTTGAGAGGAGAGGGAGGGTGACACTGATATACTGACAGCATACAGAATGGACCGTCTTCCAACAGAGTACATTGACATCAGTTACTGGACTCTCTCTATTTCGGGTTCAATGGGTATCTTCCCACACAAAAGTTACTAGAAATCATTTAATTTAAAATTTTCAACAAATACTAAGAAACCTAAATAATTAATAATTTACAATTTAAGATTTAGAACTAAATAAATCCACTCTTTATAATATTTTGCTTAAGTATGATTCTTGTTAACAAATTATTTCAACACTTAATCATTTTTTAGTGTTTTTTATTAACTTAGCCAATTGTATATTTCTATCTTAGTCACAAATAGTTCAATAATAATATCAATTAATTATTAGTTAAACATGATATTTTAGAATGAAATACCTATCCACAATAATTATTGAATTCTTAACAATTATGTTTAGCTTTCATAATCAAACGCAAAATTTCCTTCGCCACTTATTTGAGAACTCAGCACTTTCGAAAATTCCTAGAAAGCAAGAAATCAACCACTGTATGCGCTACACTGATGTATTATCGCACATAAAGTAATTTGAAATTCTGCATTCAAAATTAAAAGGAAATGACAAGTACTGAGCTCAGTTCATAAAAGTGCTCATTTTTGTATGCATTTACGAGATTACTATGTATTTCTTTATTTCCGAATTTAAAGGCACGGCAGATGTAACAAAATATTTAAAGGTACATGACACAAAATATTTCATGGTGCAAACTTGGGATGGTATGCATGAACTATACATACAAAAGCAGAGTCCTGAAATAAAGACAAGCACAGGAAGAGTAGAAGGCACACTACTGGACAAAATAAACAATGGACTGGCATCAGAAATTTAAATCTCTCAACTTCATCTTATTTCCGAATCAAATAGCCAGTCTTTCGAGAGGGCTCTGAAAGGACCCTTCACATAAGCCAAAAGGGACCGCTTTGTGCCGCGGCCGTACACCAACACACAAAGAGATCCCCAACTCAGCTTGTCCACACTGACAAACGATGATGCAGCTGAAATTTCGATCGAGCGGCAAAATCGTGACGCGAAAATTTGGAATGGTTGTGACCTCTTCTACAAGTCGGAGGCGGGGTTGAGGAATCGCTCATTACGGACACGCCTTTGCAGAAAGCACAACTGAATTACGCCACGAACGAGGGGGCAGTTGGCAAATTGACATGTGCGGAGGGATTTCAATTTTCTGCCTTTTTTTATTTCATTTTCCTCATTGATGAAAGAATTTCAACTGTTAAACATTCATCTATTGTTATACTTTAAAAAAGAAAAGGATACTAAAAAATTAATATATTTCCCCCTTTTTTTTTGTTTTAAACTCAGTAAAAAAAGTGAAACGAAGGGCAGATTTTTTAAATACTTTTTTTGTATTATTATTAAATTCCAATTCAATAGTTTCTTAAATTTTTTTGACAGCCATCACTTCCCTTACGTAAAAGTAGAAAAGATCCATGATTCTACTTTTTCCTGCAATAGGTTGTCATGGATCTAAATATTAAAAAATAAGTAAATAAAAATAAATTATAAAATTGTTTACTTAACAGTAATAAAATATTACAAAAATTAAGATTAAAATTAAATCTACTAGGCATATTTCAATGTATCATTCTTGAACATCATTTCTTGAACGGTGACATCATTTCTTGAACATCATTTCTTGATGCGACCGAAACTATTTAAATAATAAGAAGTAGGGATGAAAATGGTTTTTGTTCAACACAATAAAATTGCGATTAATTGCTGGCCGCCAACTCGTCAGAGCAGCACTATACTACACCTCAATTTATACGAACAACTGAATTCATTTTCAAATTCATAAGTCATCACACAATGCAGTGGAATAAAATTCTTATTGAATATTCCTCGGATCATTATCCGATACATGCAATCTATTGACTTGACGCAGAACCTATTAATCTAATGCCAAATGCAGCAGCTTAAGTTAAAGAACAATACTGAAAACCAAAAAGGAATCAAGATTTGTTCTCTCAGTTCCCGAAAATTGATACTGCCTCCTCGTAACCAGTAAGTTATCCTTTGTACTTGAATGGCTAATTTTTAAGTTCCTTTGTCGCCGTCCACTACTCGCTTCAGTAAATTGCAACGTATACTCCAAAACATTTTCCTGGCTGATTTACATCCCCCGAGTTCTAACTCCACACAATCCTTCCAGTATTTGGAATCAAGGGTGCACGCAACTCCTCATGGTAATTGTAAGCGCACATCCCTTTTCATAGCATTCGAAATATCTGCTACACCCGCGAGGATTAGTCCCCGGCCTCATTCAAAGTGAGCTTTCAACGATGCAGAGGTGCACTCCAAGAATGTTAAATATTTGGACAGCCTCATACCTGGTGATGAGAACCTCTGCTTCAGCTACAAATATGCAAATGAAGGCACTGCATTTCGCCCTCCCCCCCCCTCCGGTTGTGGCGCGGTCGCAGTTATAACGAGGGATGAAAGGATAGCGACAGTTTGAATATGTTAGCTTTGCGTCCCTCGAGAGGGGGTTTTATTCGGAATTCGTTTTTGAAATTGAGGGTGGTGCAGACATGGAAATGAGATTTCGGGATGGAATTCCTACAGATCTGCTGTGTTTTGGAAATTAGGATCATAAGCAACCCCATCTCTATTCGTGAGATATAAACAGATGGTGTTGAAAATGAAGTGGTTAGATACAAGATGTTGACACTTCTACTAATTTGAATCCCAGATGTGAATAATTGCTGGATCGTTTTCACTCAAGTTAGAAAGATGGACGAAGGTGTCTTGCTTTGTAAAAGCATCTGACTTTAAAGTCAGAAATTCTAACAATGATAAAACAGCTAAAATCCAAACAATTAAACAAACTTAAGCTCCACAATCCTTATTTTTCAGTAACTTAAATTGTATATTTAGTCGATGCCTGATTCGAAAAAATTATGGTGTTTATATTCGAGAAAATAGAATCGTAAGTAGTTGGGAAAAGATAAACAATTTCAAATAATAAAACAACTAATTTATGAAGGAAAATTCATACTATGTAACACTTTTTGTATAGATACCACAAGGTAAAGTATTCTATATCTGATGTTTTTATAAAAAAATAATCTTCAAAATTAAATTCCCCATGAAAAGAAAAAATAAAATAGTGTTTAAGGAGGGAATAACATTGAGAATAAATGTTTTTTATAATGTATAATGCAATTGCAAAGATAGAAATTACTTTACACAGAATTTTACATAACTTAAACGAATTTTATTTTAATTTATATTAAGATTTTCGATCTAAATATAAGCCAATAATATTAAAATTATTTTCTGGAATGAAAGAGCAATATTTTTTCAGAAATTAATTTGATTATTATCATGTTAGAACATTATGTTGTTTTTGGGATGAAGTTTATGGTGTCACAAAAATCCTTAGGCGAAAAATAAAATTTTTAGCATCTGCACGAACATTTAAAAAAATCAGCTTTTAATAACGCGTTGCCATTGCATTTACAAAAGCTCTGATTTTAAAAAAGTAAGTTAATGGCCACACCAAATAAAACCTAGAAAAATGTCAGTTTGAGCACATGATTATATAAAATGAAATAAATAGGAAATGTGGTATTTTTACTAAGCAATCAATGCGAGACAAAGTTTTTTGGATCGTTTGCACATCTAAAGTGACTCATTCAATAAAGCGATTAAAATGAATAAAAATATAATTTAACTTGTAACTTTAACTTGGGGGGGGTGATCGTTGGAAATACTAAAGTTACTAATGCGATGAAACAATTAAAATGAATTAAAATATAATTTAACTTGCATGAGCACCTGGGGCTTGGCCTTTCAAGAAATGATGCTCCGACATGATACATTAAAATAGGCATAGCAAATTTCCTTTTAAAATTTTTATTATATTTAATTTCCGTACTTGTGCTAACCATAATGCCAGCATATTAGAAAAAAGAAAAACTCAAAAAATATTTTGAGAATAAATGTTTAAAATTTTCCCCATATGACTATTAAATGGCATCAGTTTTAGTATGATTGTTTCTCTATATCACACACAACACCGCTTCATGCCTTTGAAACTATGATCATCTGGTTATTTTTACAGTGAGTATTAAGGGGGAAAGACACTGAAAGACTCACTTATTCTATCCACCGCTGTGACTATTCTAAATATTACAACATCATTTAAGATAAATTTCTCAAGATGTAAGATTTACGACGCTTACAAGTTAAATTACATAGCTAGTTTCAGAAAAAAGGTTCAGATAATCAATAGTTTCCCAGTTTAGAAAACTTTGCATTTAGCTACAATTTTTTAATTTTTATTTCACTATAAATTAAAGTGCAGAACTTGAATAAAGAAATGAATAAAAAGAAATTACTAAGAAAAAGGTAGGGAACTAAAAAAACATGTTGCCTAAATTAGATGCTACATTTACATGATTTTAAATTATTCATGAATTCATTAGAGACATAAAATTAACCATGGGCCACACTTAAAACAAATTCATACATTTATTTAAAGATCGTGAACATTCAAATCTCTTTTATTTAAATAGAAAATGTTTTGGCGAAATTCTACTTAATCAAATGAACACATGCGAGATAAATGTCAAGAGGATTTTGTAAGTAACTTTAACGCTGGCACATAACTTTTCAACAATAATAAATGGATGACGAAATACCTTAATTTTTTAATATTTCTTAAATATGTTACAATAATCTATATTTTATAAATCTGACAACTTAATAAGCTTCATAATATAATAATATAATGCTTTAAAATATTTGAAAATGCAAAATAAATTTTTCTTTCGTTTTTGTTGATAAAAATTAAAATGAAGTTTTATTTATTTTTTCTTGTTTCTAAGGTGCAACTAGCTTCCTATATTTCTCAAAAGATAACAAGATTTAGAATAATCACAAAACTTGTTTAATAAACACGAGGAAAATAAATAACCATCTTTCAACTATGCTGCTTCAATAGAAAATGATACAAGAATAAAGAATTAAGTGAATCGAAAGAAAATAAAGAAATACAAATCCTGAAATTATTTACCTAAAATCCGTTATAAATATTATTTTTGATCAGCTCCATTAAAAAAAATCATAGATCACGGTTCCGGGTCTTTTTACGACTAATATTTAGCTTTAAATCGAATTTTATTTTTTTGTTTTATACTTTCTTTAAATGCTGCTCGCTTTTCAATTTTGATCGCTCATTTTTTGTTATTTATCTCAGTTTTAGTAGAGAAAAAGGAAATAGCCAAAATTGCAATTCATTGTTTTTCCCATCATAGGGTGTTGAATGCGAATAATGTAAATGTGTGAATGTATACATAAAGAAATAATAAAAGCACAGAAATAAAACAATGGGACTTATGTTTATCTTCCGATAAATGATTCACGCAATTTAAATTTAAAAAATAATAATAAATTTAGAAACCCCAAAAACTAAAAAAACCTTTCAGACAATTCCAAAATGCATTGTGAAACAAGAATTATGAATAAAATAAATTTCTCTTTGAAAACAAATTAAGTAAATTTATAACAATAAGGAAATAAAAGAAAAACTTTTTTAAAGTTCTGTTTAAAATGGAACTTGCGCTTAAAAAAAACCATCAACTTTTATTGATATCGAAACTACAAAATATTGCTAAGAATCTCTTTCCTTTCTAATGAATTCTTATCTTCCTCAAATTTTAATTAAAAACTTAATTAGAATAAAAGCTTTAAAAACTTATTTAGAATGCTTCGATAAATAAACGTCAGAACAAATATTTTTTTCCCCATAAATCTGAGATTTTTAATTTACTTAAATCAATAACTATGAAACAAATTCAGCTTGGTATTTTCATACATAAAAAAAAGAAGTACAGTAGCTAGAAAATAAATGCTGATATTATGATTCTTTTTGTTTGCCTGAAAGAGATTTGGTTTCGAATATATATTGAATTGAATATTTGAATTGTATATCAAAGCACTCATTTTACAGATTCCTGAAATTACAAGTACTGAAAGATTGAACACAAAAACTTGTATTCATTTACAAATGCGGAAATTTTATTAAAACAAATGAACAGAGTAAACTACAAGAAACCTCCGAACTGAAGTCTGAAAATATCAAAATGCCTTACGCCATGCACTTCAACAAATGCAAATTGAGAGAATACACAGGCCCAACGAGTAAACCAAAATCTTTCGCGATGGCTTTATCCCTCCCCTTTACGAGTTTGAAGTCTTTCCCCCCTTCTCCCATTTTCCTCCAACATTTTATGCGAACACCTATTCCAATTTATAGACCACATCTCAAAAGCGGGGTCTCTAATTTCCAAGAGTCGTCAGCGATCTTCGAACGCAAGCCCATTCCCCCTTTCCCGAAATTTCCGCCATTTAAAACAGAAGTCGCGTCCCCATTCGTACTGTGCGACTGTTATTCGAGAGAAGATGCAGATGAGGATGCCATGGAGGATGGAGAGCAGTAGCGGGATCATTAGAGGCAGGAAAAGAGAGGAAAGAGGTAAGCGCGGATCGATTGGGGGGAGGGAATGTAACACGAGGGGGGGGGAGAGCAAGGTCGATAGCTGGAAGGGTCCAGTGACGGCTATTAAAAATGGATGTAGTAGAAGGGCATGGGCGAGGCACATTTGCATGAGGATGGAGGGTGCAAGGGGTATGTGGAGATTTCTCTAAAGCAGCTTTCGCAGCGCACAGGAGTATTCGAATGTGTCGCACGCTGAGGAACTCTGCAATTTATAGGAAGCTAATTTAGAGCTTTAAAATTCACAATGTAACGAAACAGGATCAGAAAATTTTGAAAGAAGATTATAAACATGAATGTAGATAAAGAGATATAAAAAGAAATAATAAAGGATGTTTTGTATTTCTTTATGCACAGTTGTAGGTTTGAAGAACACATCTAACAGTTTTTATGTCTATTTTTTACAACCAAGAATTCTCTAAAATAAAACAGTAATTAACTGTTTTTGTCATATTTATAAATTTGAATAACTAGTGTTGAATCATCAATAATAAATAAATAAGTTGGGCAAGAATAAAGGTTATTTTAAGAATAAAGGTTGGGCAAAAATAAAGGTTATGAAGAAGAATAAAGGTTATTTTATAAGAATACAAAGTCACAATATACTCCTTTCATTAATTACAAAATGTTCCCAATCTCCTTAAAAAATACTTCTGATAAAATTAATTAAATGTATCCCAAAACAGATTTTAAAGTTACATTAATATAGTTCTAATTCTTGTCTCAATATATATAATTAATATCCCCCTTCCAAAGTACAGCCTCTGCAGTGAAAGAATAGTTAAAGAAATTTAAACAAAATTTAAAATAACTCAATAAAATTTTCTGTTTAAATAAAAATAATAAGCGATAAACATCATCATAACTACAGATATCGCAATGAAATTTGATTTTACAAAAATAAGTAACATAAAAAAAGTTATACATGTAAAATACATGTCTACGTTATACGCATTATTCGAATTTAATGATTTTTGTCTCATTTAATCTCAAGTGATTAAATGAGATCCAAAACAATTTATAGATTAGAAATTACTTTTAACATCTGATCACTGGTTAAGGAATTCTTAAAATTAATTGAGTGTCAGAGTAAACCACGTTTTCCAGTAATTTAATTATCAGATTAACTCAGATAATTGCAGTTTTAACGCCGTTATTATTTCGAGATTTAATCTTTGCGGTCACGTCATTAAGTCGCAATTTTGTAATTTCAGCTTGTTCGTCGGGAGAAAAATTAATTCAATTAGCAATGATTCTCCAGATTATCAGAAACTGAAAATATAATGTGTCAGTAAACAAGTAGAGTTTGTTGATACGCTCTCACTTCAGTTTAAGTGTGTAATAAAAATAAATTTAAAATGCTATTTTAGTTTAAAACATGAAAATTGCCATTCATTTTTTGTAACGCAATAAACATTTGCATGGGTAAGTTTGGCATCGGTAAATCATTAAAAAAGTTACTAATTTTGTAACTAATATTTTTTATTGACAGTTAAATTATGCTGTACTGGATCCCACTTTTTATTTTAATCTTGTAAGGATGGATTTCGAGTAATTATTTTTCATATGTAAAGAGTCGTAATACTTTTTCGAATCCTTACAAGAGTTTCTGAATGAAAAAGGTCAAAGAAATTTTACTATGTAATGGTAGAGAAGAGGAATTATATTTCTGACATATCAATGTGTGTACCCTTTTCTCTCTCTCTCTCTCTCTCTCTCTCTATTTATATATATATATATATATATATATATATATATATATATATATA
>JAOUZG010031916.1:1179037-1204423 GCA_026289955.1 Argiope argentata | reverse complement strand
AAAAAAAAAAGTATGTTTGATGCAATCAAAATAGAACAAAACACGTTTTACACACACTACAGACCAAAGCATTATATTCCTTTCTCTTCAAGTAAAATAACCTTTATTCTCAGATCTTCCAATACATCTGCCTAAACGTACACAGAAGTAATAAGATGAAGAAACTACAAATCTAATGTAGTTATATGGATGTCTATCTACATAATGAACTCGCACAAAACACAAAGACCGCTCCAAAATCTTCTGGAGGGGAGGGAAGAAATAAGACCCGGAATAACAACGGAATATCATTTGTACAGATTTAGTCCCGGGCAGTCCATAATTTGTAATGTCCCCAGGGTAGGGCAGTCCATCTCCTGCCCGCAAAGCGGCGAGTAAACAAACAAGTGACTGTCTAGCTCACCGGGTCAGGGGTCAAGTCAGAAGTTTCGGCATCCCGCGGCGGGTCACGTGGCGCGGGTTGCCCGGGGTCCACTTCAGCCATCGGTATGCAAGACAACAAGTGCACGACCTTTTAGGAATGACCAGTGAGGGCAATGGACGGGGGTTTTTCTCAAGGAAGGGGGGGTCAAGCAAGGGCAATGACCTGATTTCCACAACAAGGTTGGATTGACGGGGAGGGGCGGGTTCCTCTTCCTTAGGCTTTTCCCTTCTAGCAAGTTTGTGCCCCCTCTCTTCGAATGCATCTGGACACTTGTCACACTGGCCAGTCTGTCGTGATGCGGATACAATAAAGGGACTCCCGCTGAGCGCTTATAGAGAGGCAAAGTGAGTAAATAAAATAAAAATACGGTAGTTTCGATACGGTACTGGACACAGGAAAGAATGGGGAATTTCGAAATCACACCTGTACTGGAATGGTACTAGCTTCCGTAAACAAAAAGTATAACCAAGTATAGCAATTGGTTGATTTCCAATGTAAATTTCAAAAAATTATAATATAAAAATTGAGTACCGCTTTTTCGACTTATTATAATAGAGTGACTTTTCATTAATTCTGTATCAAGAGAAATATGAAATATCAATAAAGAAGAGAAAATAGAACTTTTAAAACCTTCTAACTTTTTCTTTAAAGCATTTTCTTAAAATGCAAGGAAAACTTAAAAGAATTCGCTTACTTAAAATATACCAAACGATAAAAAAATAATTAATAAATAAATAAAAAGGATCTAGATAAATCAAACAGATGACTTATAAAAAATAGGCTAATGAAGGGAAAAACAAATTTTTTTAATGGTAATTTCTCAAATTTTAATGAAATCTGATACATGACTATTAAAATATCTTCATACAAATATTCAAAACATTGATTATTTTGACAAAAATAATCAATGCTCAGTGACAAACTTTTCTTCACATAACTATTTAAAGATAAAAGCTGCATTATTTATTCATTTATTTTTATAAAATCTTCGATAAAACATTCGGTTTGATTCTACTAAGTAACTGCATTATGTTAAATTTCTTTCACAGACAATCGATTATATCTTCAAATAAAGTTGAGTTTTTTTAAGATTACAGTATATATAACCTTTAAGTTTCTAATACTAATTTTTATTATTTTAGAGCTTATTACCATAATTCTTTGTGAAGCGCCCATTTTGTGTCATACAATATATGTTTGGAATTCTTTTATTGTGCAGTTTTATGACTGTCTAACTTATGAAGTATTCATATATAGCTACAAAATAAAGTGATCAAAAGAATGCTCCTGAATTTTACCAAAAATATGTTGCACACGACAAGAAAAAAGTTAAAAAGTCTCGATGTAATATATAAGGAATTTTTATAAGACATAAATTTCTATTTATCTGTATCTATATTTCGAACTTTTTTTACTATTTAAATTCACTAACATTCGAATAAATCTATGCTATTAAGATTAGTTATAAATACTTTTAGAATTTAGAATGATACACACACACACAAGGTGTTGCAATACAACGGGAGTAAACACCTCATTTCTTTTAAAAAATTACTTTCACAATATTTTTTTAAGTCCAAAACATATGGGTTCCAAATCAACCATTTCGAAGTACATCTCATCAACCGAAACCGCCCCCCTTTGACCTCTAAATCAGATCACCATGGGATGACTTTTGAACCATATAATAAAATACGTCCAGACCGTCAAAAAATTAAAAAAAAAAAAAAAGAAGTTGCACTCCCAAGGCCGGAGTCCGAGATCTTTAACGACATCCGCTTGTCTTTTATTTGTTTTTGTTTTTTAAATTCAGAATGTCACGTGACGAAACAGCCGCAACTCTCGCTTGGTCAAACGGGGGGTAAGGAGTGAGCGTTCTCTCCTGACCGCCGAGGTCATTTCTTGTCAGAGAAGCGAGTAATACACAGCCACAAGAACAAAAAGAAATTCTGTCTGTAACAATTCCTCGTAAATAAGGGGCGCGTTGATGTAACAAAGGAGCGGGCGCTTTCGAAAGAGGTCACGCCGTTTGACTGCCTCGAGTCGAAACCACACTTTCGAGAGTTAAGTAAATCACTGAATCAGAAACCATTGTTCGAAGGCTCATTCGGCAACTAATTCTATTTAAAGGGATCAAACTCGTATCGAAAGAAAGTTCTTCAATCTAGGAGAGAGGTTTCGAAAATTTGTCAATCATAAAAATTTTGTTGCGTTTTGAGTTCGCATATGCCGTGGACTTATTACACATGTAAGTTGTCATAAAACCACTGTTAGTGATTCTGGTATTGATGAGAAATGCTGTTTGGCACCCCGACAACGATGCAGGCGAATATTTCGATTCATCAGCTAACGGCTAAGAAGGCTGCGAGATACATCTAAAGGTAATTAAGAGAAATGTAAAAAAAGATTAAAATGAAATCTGCTATGTATATTTCAATGTATCATGCAAGAACATCATTTCTTGAACGGTTAAACACCAGGTGCTCGCGCAAGTTAAATTATATTTTTATTCATTTTGATCGTTTCGTTGAACGAGTCACTTTAGTACTGCAAACGATCTCGCATTTATTGTTTAAAAAATATCACATTTCCAATCGATTCCATTTCATATAATCACATGCTCTCAAAATGACATCTTTCTAGGTTTTATTTGATGTAGTAAATAATTTTTTAAAAAATCAGAGCTTCAGTAAATGTGGTGGTAACACGTTATTAAAAGCTGATTTTTTTTGAGACGCTCGTGCAGATAATAAAATTTCAATTTTTCGCCTACGGATTTTTGTTGACGCCAAAAACCTCATCACAAAAACAACATCATGTTCTGACATGATAAAAATTTAACAATCAAATTTTATTTTATCAGTTAGTTTACAGCAACTTTTACTATCGTTGCCGATATCATCACATTACTTAAACCACTCTCAAAGAATAAGGTGTAAATTAACCGAGTCGATGGTGACATTAATTTCTTTACCTGGTGCACTTCGCAATTAACGAGCTGAACTAACTACAAATTAACATCCTTATCGAATTGCAAGAGAGTGCTTTTCTGAAATATAATGATAGATAATTTCGCTAACAATTATTTTAGAATATTCGATAGAATTTAAGTTTTTTTAAAAAATAAATAATAAGGGATCAAAAACCTGAAAAGGGATTAAAAATATTAAGCTCCGAAACTTTTAATATAAACTTCTTTTAACGAGTTATCCAGTAATAATAAGCAAATAAAGAACGAAAATGTAAAAAAACTATCACTAAATTTGTGAAATACAAAGATTTGACTTTTATTAATATTTTTGTTTAGAAAACAAAATAACTGTTATAGAGTATGTAACTTAAAGTACAATTTTAAATATATATATAAAAGATTGACGTAATTGCAAACTAAAAACAAAAAACTATATTCTCAATAATGTAATATTTCTAAAATTGTTTTTAAAATTCGCGTTTGTAGTTTCTTACTCCCCAAACGGGATTCAAATTCGATAATCCGAATCTTCTTCATTTGGGTTCATTTCTATTCTTTTATCTGATTATTAGGCTATCAGTCTCACGAATTCAAATAATGATGCTTTTGTTTCGTAAATAAATTATTTCTTGACTGTTGACATTTTTTAACAACCATAAAAGGAAATGGGTTATTATGCTATTCTGAGCTTAAAAAATTTTTCTTTCCTATTTGGATGTTTTTCTCAAATTTTGAAATCACAGCCTTGAAACTGTTTTTTTTTTTTTATTGCTAACAATATTTTTGATAGTTCATGTTTCGCTTGAACTATCACTGTAATTGACCTTATCTAACGATACATTTTTATTACAACTTACTACTTTTTATAAACTAACATTTATGAAAGCTGAATAGAGGAAACTTGGTTAATACGATGAACTGAGGAATCCTATTTGGAGGAAATGAAACCAACTATTAATCCGCTATCGTCTTTGATACCATAAGAGGCAAATTAAAAAGTAGCAATTAAAATATCACATGTAACGAAAGACTTCATTCACTTAAACACAGAATTTTAGAAATTATATAACTTTTAAAATTAACAAGCTAGCACTTGATATTTAATTCATTTAAGTTATGTGATTGACTAATATTTTATGTAAGTCTTGAGCAGCAATATTTGTTAGAATTGAAAGTCAAATAATCTGAAACAAAAATTAGGGTGGGAAAATGTTTTTCCCCCAAAACTCTCTCGTTGGCTTTTTAATACAGAAGCTATCATCTTTCTAAAAGTATCCCTCTTACAGCAGTATAAAAATCGTTGATCTTAATAAAGGCAAAGATGACAACGAAAAAAAACACAACAGTGTAGGCTTTTTTTTAAAAAAAACTTTTTTGAATACGTAGAATAGAAAATGCTTAACATTCATAGGAGGGGGAGAGGAGAAAAAAGAAACCCCGACCTTTAGATTTTGACGAATTTTTATGGTTTAAATCTCAATGTTCAAAAAACGCATTATTAGAAAATGTCCGTCTGTCTGTGACAAAAATAACTCAAAAGCGCTTTAAACTAAACGGTTGCGATTTGATAAATGGCCTTTATACAAAATTTGCAAATTTCTATCTGATTTTGAACATAATCAGTTTAACAGGGAGTCCATCCAGCCATTCGCATATAAGTTAGCACGATAACTACAAAACGAAAAGAGCTAGCTGAATAAAATTCAGTAAAAATATTTAGTGTAAACACCTACTAAATTTTGAAACAATCCAACGACGGGTTGACTGTCATAAAAAAAAATCATACCAAAAGTTAATATTTCGTTAATATTGTACACCAATACCAAGGGATTCTTTGGTTTGACAAGTTTATTCAAGAGTATGCAAGTTTCCGATTCTCCCACTCTCTCCAATCGCTTTCTCTAAATTGAGATTAAAATTTTACGCAAAATAAAAGAAGTTTAGTAGATTAAAAAGTTTAGTGCATTTAACTAAGTAATGGTGTTTTCGAGTTGTTGTGTCCACATCCATGCGAATGTATAAATTGGCACACAGTCCATTTGTTGACAGATTTAATTCATATTGCGGTATGGATCTATACTTTCGATGATAAAGCTGGGTGCAAAGATGCATCCTTTGCTTGGTTTGTAATTATCGTATGACTAGCACTCAATGAAATTTCTCATCTTTAGGCATTTTATTCAAAATTTGACTGAAATCTAAAAATTTAGTGTAAAGATCATAAATTAAATTTTCTCAGTCTATCTCAAAATGTTTTAGATTTAGATTTATGAATAAACACGATTTCAGAAATGTTTTATTCGGATTATAGGCGATCAAAAACGCAGATTCGTCAATATCTGGAGTTAGAATGAATACTTTTTCTTTCTGTGAGCATATATATATATATATATATATATATATATATATATATATATAATTTAATGTTTATAAAAAATTAATTAGCCTCCCTAAACTGCAAAACGTTTTACAGCAGATTTTTGCTTTTGGTAAATCAGTCATATTCACTACCACACTTCATCCTAAGAAACCTAACTAATATTACCCTAATATACCTATTTCACTAATATTAAATCCGTAATATATCAGCTTCACTACTACATTTCATTAATATTTAATCCCTAATATATTAGTTTCACTACTACATTTCACTAATATTAAATCCCTAATAGACCTGCTTCACTAAAATATTTCACTAATATTAAATCCCTAATAGACCTGCTTCACTACCACACTTTACTAATATTAAATACTTAATATACCTGCTTCACTAATACACCACACTAATATTAAATCCCTAATATATCTCATAGTTTAAAAAAATAATTTTTCTCCCCCCCCCCCTTAAAAAATTTATTTATTACATTCACAATGGTGCAAAAAGGCTGCAACGTAAGCCTATAAAATCCTACGAAAGCAGGATAGGCCGTACATTAGAACTATTTAACGGTTCTGCCGAGGGGCCCAAATCATAAAAACTGCCCACGCCAGTGGTCAAACGAGCAAGGTGGGTAGGTATCCAACAGGTAAGTGGAGGGGAAGTGGACGATCGGCGACCGCAAGTTTGGAAGGGTTGCGAGTGGCGCTGCAATGACCTTCATGGGATGGCTCGAGTCGACTGTTGCAAGGGTCATCTCGACCTTCGCATCTCACGACACTAGCCACTGAAGACCACGTGGTCGGCAAAGGCGTGGGACCCTTTCTCTTTCTCTCTATTTTTTTTATTTCACGTTCGCATCAGTACCTCTACATGTTCGTGGAGACAAACTCGACTGTGGCGCAACAGGGAGCATGGATTTAATCGCCAACTAACGAGAAGGAGTCAATAAAATGCAATTATTTTTAGATGGAAGTCTCGCGGCAGGACGCGTATCCCACAGCTGGTCCGCAATACGAAATGAGCAAAGGGTGGTATGCAATCTGGGAAGACGGACCAAGTTAATTGAACCATTCGATAAAAATTAAATATATTTAAATTGTCCAATCACAATTTCGTTTGAAATATTTCACGCCTTTATTTTTTCCTTCATATTACAATGAATTTACCTAAAAAAAACATTATAGAAAAAAAAGCCCCGAAGTACGTTTAAAAGAATGGATTAAAAAGATAAAGCATATTAAAAATATTTTGGTAAAAAATATATAATATTTAAATCTCTCAATTATCGTTCTTATTAGATATATGTGCACCAAATAATCGCTTTTCAATGTTATAAATTTAAAAAAAAGATTAAAGTAAAATCTGCTATGCAAATTTCAATGTATCATGTAAGAACATCATTTCTTGAACGGCCAAGCACCACGTGCTCGTGCAAGTTAAATTACATTTTTATTCATTTTAATTGTTTCGTCGAATGAGTCACTTTAGTATCGCAAACGACCCAAAATACTTTGTCTCGCATTTATTGTTTAAAAAAATAACACATTTCCTATTTATTTCATTTCATGTAACCATGTGCTGAAAATGACATTTTTCTAGATTTTATTTGCTGTAGCCATTATCTTATTATTTTTTTTTAAATCAGAGCTTTTGTAAATGCAATGGCAACGTGTTATTAAAAGCTCATTTTTTGGGATAATAGAGCAGATAATAATTTTTTTATTTTTCGCCTATGAATTTTCGTTGAAGCCAAAATCCTCATCCCCAAAACAACATCATATTCTGATATGATAATAAATCATTCAAATACAGCTCGTTTGATGCAGAAATTATGTATAATCTACAAGCATCTCATGTAATCTATGGAATCTTATTTAAATCAGAAATATAAAATATTTCCGAAACAAAACCTGCCATCTAATTGGAACATTAAAAAAAATGTAAATGGTTAAGGGATTAATAAATAATTTTTGAATCTGATAAAATGTTACGATTTTAAAAACTCAAACGCAATCAAGGAAAATTATAAAAAATAGTCAACAAAAATAAACAGCAAAAAAGTATCATCATGGTCTTTCATTTTAAAACTAAATAATACGATTTAAAGAATATATAATTTTAGTAACATAAAAGCTTAAAATCAATTAGTTCTAAAGAAAGTGTCTGTTTAAGAATTATTAGCTGAACTTCCTTTTAATAGAAAAATATTGGAGGAAATGAGATAACCAGAAAACCCCGTAGCGAATCAGCGAAGAGATTTCATTGAATGGGAACTCTCCAAGACCCTCTCTCTCTCTCTCTAAACACATAAATATAACTAAGACAGCGATTACAATGTGAAAATCAAAAAAAAAGACAACATAAAAGAAATGATCTTGCTCAGATGTCTTATTTTAATTTTATAATTTTTAAAAAAATTTAAAACGGTTTAGTTTCATTTTTAATAAAATATCTGAGGGATCCCATTGAAACAGACGCTTTGTAATGATGTACATGAGGATAAATGAAGATTTCTTGATATAGCATTTTCACTGCAAATCTAGCAGAGAAGTAAAGAAACCAGTTATACAGAACATCTCCCTCCCCCTTAATATTATTCGTGCACCGTTATTTTGAATATTTCACATCTAAGTGCACATGCAGATATATTGAACAAATTTAAAAGATTATCGAAACAAAATTGGAATTGTAATATTTTTTCTGGCTATGAAAGAGTACAAAGTATCTTCGACTAAACAACTCGTTAAAAAGGAGATATCGATCATCGGGAGCACTTAATGGGCAACTCAGAATAAAAATAATTAAAACTTTGCTTGTTAATCACAGATGTTCCCCATCTAGAATTCGCCATTAAAGAAAGAAATATAAAATGATTCAAACGAACTGATAAAAATGAACTGATTCGAACATTATTTGTTAAATTGATGAAAAAAATGGAAACTGTTAATTTTAAAAGAAAAATAATTATTAATAAAAGTTGGGAAAAAATAATAGCTAAAAAAATTCCAAAATTAAACTTTGAAACTATTTTTAATTTTAAAAAAAATATTTTTGATACGTGTCTATTTTTTTGTAATCATATTATTTAAACCCTTTTTAAAATTCAAAAATTAACATAATTTAAATTATTTTTTATATAGTTTTCATTTATTAACCTTTTGCACACCGAAAAATAATTAGATGCAAAATTATTCGCCTAATACAAAGATTTATTTATTGCAATGAAAAATAAATATACACAATTCTTTTGTCGAATTTCTTTGAAAAATTAATCTACATGTCTTAACTATTAACAGTTTAATTTGAAAAATAAATAAATAAAACGTCAAAATGATGCACAATCTTGAATGGTGAGTCAGAGGCAACATTGGTGTGTAAAAGGTTAATATTTTTTTAATTCCCTGAATTAAATATTTATGAAATTAATTGTTTGATATTTCAAATTTTTAAAGCTGTGGAATAATTTTAATTAAATATGACAGATTACTTAATAATAAATAAATTCATGAATACTTAGATATTAATGGTTAAATTCATTATCATATCATGCTTATTATTAACAATTCAACCGCGCGATTGGATGAAAAGTTAACAGAAGAATTTTACTCAATTTCACTAAGAGAAGGTTCCCTCATGTAAATGGATGCTTCTTAGTAACCAGCCCCCCCCCCTCTTTTTTTTTCATCCTATTTATTTTTTTCGAGCACTAAAGATCAGGTGTCATCAAAGTGCGCGATTAAGAGGGTGTGCAGTGTAGATCTGCAAAGAAACCGGTACAGGGTGTCTGTGTTATGTCTGTCTGCTTAACTGGAAGAAGGGTATCGAATATTTACACGGGACCTCTTGACCAACATTTGATTTAAAAAAATGTATCCATTTCGAAAACGAAACAAGGGCAAAAAGAAAAATCACTGTGTGTCGTTAGAAATAAAAAATTAAAATGTATGTGGGAGACATAAAGTAAAAGAGACGTTAAAAAAGAAAATAATTAGAAGTATTAAAACAAGTTTATACAAAGTGGTACTTATATGACAATGGCTATCAATCTAATTATCGCAACAATAGTAGGAATGCATGAAGAGAATTGATACGAAATCAGTAAATGCATATTTGCCCTAAAAATCTCAGGCATGCAACAAAATACGTATTGATATTGATATAATAAAAATAAAAGAATTTTAACTAAAATATAAATAGAGTACTGCACGTTCATTTTATGTTCCTGTACATATATATAAAACTATAAACTAAAAAAACTTCACCCAAGATGATTTAGATTGTCATTATTGGCAAATTATGCCGCGTGACAATCGAAGATAATGGAGAGTACAGGGCATATATCATGATATTTTTTAAACACTTTTATTTACAGTAGGAGACTTACATAAACAATTATAGCATAATAAACATTTCCTGTGTATATAAGTTTGTGATTTACTTTTTCAGTTAATCGTTTTTGTTTTTTCTATTAAAGCACCCTTTTTTAATTTGTGATTAATTTTTTTCTCAATACATTTTTGTATTACAATAGCAAACAAGTATAACCATGGAAAGCTGATAATACAGTAATTGGCCTATTTTGAAAATACGTGTCTATTAATTTTAAACTTGGATAGGAGACAAGAATAACTCCACATCTGACTAATTTTTTTAGCTGCAACAACCAAACAGGGCTTGGAACTTTATATATAAAGCATTAGACTCAATCGAGACTAAACCAAGATTCAAACCAGCAAACCTTCTAACTTCAAACGCTCACGTATATTTTTTTTAAAAAAATTGAAACAATTGATTGAAAAGAGTTTGTTGATGTTACTCTCTGATGCTTCTTTCAAAAAATTAATTCACATTATCAATTCTTTCCATTTTCAAATCGATATTTTTTCACCTTCATCATTCATTTTGTTAAAAAATAATAAGTTAAACATAATATCTACAATCAAACAACATTAAACCAACAACAACAAAAAAAGAGGTTAGAAGGCGAAAGTAAGAGAATGAAAACAACAAAAGAAATGAGAATCACTAGGAGCTGGGAACCGTGAACATTAGCGGTGTATTTCGCCTTCTCGCAGGGGCTAGTATTTCTGTTTTTTAAAACAACAACAGCAAAAAAAAGAGAGCAATGTCAAGAGACGGGAGCGTCTCATCAGGATATTTTATGTTAGAGGCAGGTGAAACGCGCGCCTCTCCGAGTTTTGGAAACTTGCCATTTTCCTTCGGGGAGGATGTCGCAAACGGGGGGGAAGGATGTCATTTCCGGGGAATGGAGAGCAAGGAATGGCGGGGGGGGGGTTACCACGACGGTTATCCACGGCGACTCTTCAAACCCGACAGTTATGCAACGTGTGTGCAGAAATTCAAAGAGGGAGTGGGGGTGGGGGTTGAGAAAATCTTAGCATAAGTGAGGGGGCTTAAATTACAGGTAACAAGAATCACGAGGAACTACTAACTAAATGACTTGATGAACTCATTATAGGGAAAGATGTTAGTATTGTTTTGGGTAGTTTTGTTTTGCACCCCCCCCCCCCCCCCCCTCCTCACACATTGTTTTGCTTTCGGTTATAAACAAAGTGGATAGTTTATTTTTAAAGTTTGTTTTTATAAAATATCTTTTTTTGTTTG
Organism: Argiope argentata; assembly: GCA_026289955.1. Taxonomy (NCBI): domain Eukaryota; kingdom Metazoa; phylum Arthropoda; class Arachnida; order Araneae; family Araneidae; genus Argiope; species Argiope argentata. Next base: position 1,193,023 of record JAOUZG010031916.1, on the reverse strand, counting down.
TTAAAGACAATTTGTTTTTTAAAGCAGGTGAACATCGATTTCTGGTCCAAAATCAGGATGTGAGATAGCTTATAAAATTCGTTAATATTTGTAAGTAAGAACTGTTAAGAAACCTTTTTGTGGCACGAAGTATCTCGTTTAATTTTTCAAAGCATATCATAAAGTAGAACTTTGTTTACTTATTTATTATTTACAGACAGAGCATTAATACAAATTTTAGATAAAAGTGGCATTGTGAATTTCTTGTTTAATCATAATAAAAGACAGCCTGGTGAGAGAAATAAGAAAAAAAAAATAGTTACAATACTCAGTTGGGTTCTTTTTAATCGTTTGTTTGAATTTCTATTTTAAAATAAAAGATATTTTGATTTAGTATCATAAAATAACTATTTCCATTTCATCAAATTTTTCATTCTTCAATAAAAATGGTCACATTCAAATAAAATGTAAACGAATATAAATACCATTATGGACTTGATTAAATCTCAAAACATCTGTATTTCTCTATATAATATGTATTAAGAAAATACAATTTCTTTCTATGAAATCAACAAAACGAAGTTAATTAATAGGTCGACAGAGATCTGATTAATCAAATGGCGATTCGGTCAGATGTTTTAAAAATAGTTTCGTGAGAAATTAGAGACTGCTACTTCTATGAAGAAAATAATTATTTAGCATTTACAATATTGGTGAGCACAATTTGTTTTTGATAGATCAGAAAAAGTGATCAAATGGAAATGTATTTGAAATTTGTTATTTTAATCATGTTTTATAACACACATTTTTCAGGCATAATATTGAAGATCTTTCAAATAAAACAATAAGTGGCTTGAAAATTTAAAACTTTAATTATTAGAATTACGGATCTGGTAGAACTGTTTTACCCCAAGAATATGACTTGTAGAAAATCATAACACAGCATTGTGCATGGCTATAAATAAATAATTTATAATTTGTTAATATAACCGTAACTGTTTTCCTTTGCCCGCCAGCCGTTGCTGCAATAAACAGTTAGTTCAAGTCTTGGAAGAAAGAGGTAAACATGATATCCCGAGTATAATTTTAATTTATACTAGGTTTTACCCACGACTTCGTACGTATAGGAAAACACACAACTAACTAAAAACAAAACATGCCTAAACAGGCAAGGAAAACACACAGGGATCTTTTTAAAAGAATGTGCTTGGCTGGACAATTTTCATCTCTCAAATGGAGCGTGAGAATTAGTGGACTTTTAGCCGAGCCAGCAATTTTACAAAGCTTCAGTTGAATTAATTAGCTAGAACAAGTGGGATGGATAAGGAAATAAGAGAATATTTTTAGAATTAAATTACTAAGGGCTAACTGAAATTGAAAGTTAGGAAATTAATTTGGATTTAAATTATCATTACACACACAGAGAGACACACACTTTAAAAAATTTTTTCAAAAAAATTTATTCTAAATGTAGTTATTCACCTTTATAAAAAGCCTAACAAAGCTATGAATGCAATACACATTTTCAAGTAAAGGATATTTGTCATTGCATGTATTTTCAGACAGTCTATTAAATATCGCATGAGTTGGGTAATGGCGAAACCTTTCATTTTTCTCCAAACGCGGACGGCATTGTTAAAACAGTCGATTTGGTCATCCAATCTGGCGTCTTGTGTGAGACTGTTCCTGTTGATTCAGAGACCGCTGGCACAACGGCCCGACGCGATTGGACAGCGAGCAGCTGAACACAAAATTCGGCCAACAGCCATTACAGTACAGCAAACCGACACTGCTGGGGCTTAAAAAGGTCATTATATGACGTGGAGGTCTTTGTGCTGAAGATGTGTATCAATCGAACAAGGGGGGGGATGTAGATGATACATGAAAAACTATTTCGTGTAATGATGTTGGAGCACCTGTTAACCCAGTCCAATCAAGTACGGGAGAGACGAAAGCGGTGATGCCATTCGGACATTTCCGATACAATTTTATATAAATTGAAGTGTTTGTCTACGGAGACACAAGACACTGTTGACACAACTTGATAAAAATAAACACATTATAATCAGAGAAATAATAAGAAGACTCAAATACAAAGTTGTTTTTCTGCATCATATTTTTTTAATAGAAAGATACAACTGTGACGTGTCCCAGATAGGTAGGCCGAATTTTCAATGAAGTTAAGGCTATAAAACTGAATATTTTGTACAATGTTAAGATAATTTTCTAAAGAATTAATGATTTAAAATCCTGTATTATTTTAATGATAAGTAAATTTAGTCGAAAACAAAAGTTTGGTTATCACAAATGAAAGTATTTCTTTATTTTTTTTTAAAATCCAATTACAATTTATAATACTAGCATTTATTTGTAATATCTATTTAGCAATATCCTCTGAATTTTGAATAAATCCAATGCATAGAAAACTATTTTATTTATTGTATAAGCCGTTACACCCTTGATTCTCGCAACGTGTATATTAATGCAGAAAGTTTTCGCATTTTTATATTCAAACTTTTAAGAGAATTTAGGATTCCTGACGTGAACAAATACCTAAAACTATTCATAACTAAATTATTATCCAAAAGTTTCCTAATAAACGACCATCTTAGTTTTGCACAAATATTTCAAGTTTGCTTTTATCTCTAAAACTTGACTAAATAACGTGGGAGAAATAAGAATTTCGTATGTTGACGCAGGCAACTTCGAGGAATTTAATTTTAAGAAAATTAACTATTTTGAGAAATGAGCATCTAAGAGATTTTTGATGTCATATACTTAATTTGTCCTAGCTTTTGATATATTAACACAATCAGAAGTTTTAATTATTATTTGTTACAAGAAACAGAATTAAAAAACAAAAACTAAATTTAGATAGGTAAAATTTTCATGTAATCAGCTGTAACGAACAATTCAACAAATTACAATGCACATGGAAATTAGTGTAAATATTTTTTGGTTATGCTTACTTGTTTAGTTTTCTGCCGAAATATTTTTGATTTCATGCAAGTTTTTTGACATTCAAACACAAACATCTTTAAATGCCGTGGTATTTAAATAGTTAATCAATATTTAAAATCCAGTGAACCTTGATGGCATAAAAGTATTAATCAATACGAAAAAAAAATCTGAATTCTAGTTATTACGAATTTAAAAGAGGCGAAAAATTGTAATTAGAAAATGTAAAGTTAGGAATAGTAAAGATGCACGATATGTCGATTGGGTACATTATGATTTTGAAAAAGAGTAAAACCTAAGACAAAATTGAGCGGAACTCTAAAAGAAAAAGGTAACAAGTTTAAAAGACAATATTTAAAGATAAATTAATGTGCACACATATTAAAAGATATTTACTTATACTTCAAAATAAAGAAAGCAAGTTTAATATAGTTAAAAGAACGTGATTGTAGAAATGGTTAAGTAACAACATAAATTTTATAATTCAATAAAAAAAGGGGGACTGATAAAAGCTATGTTTAAATTAATTTTGAAAAATTGATTAAAATTATAAAAATAATTGTATGGAAATGGAATCGATGAAAAGCCAATTTTTTAAAATTTTAAGATGTAAAAATTATTTATGCGATAATATGATCTGAAGTTATGATGAGAGAAAGTAAAATGTTTCTATCTTTATTTCAAGTTTTTTAAGGGGAGGAATGGAAGCTTTTAAAAACATAATTATCTTTCAAGTGCCTAGTAATAAGGTTCCTCAATTTCTAATTAAGGTCCTCAATTCACGGAATGTGACATTTTGTAAACAAAAAACAAGCACTGAAATATTTTGTTTCATATATACAGAGATTTTTTTAAAATTTATACAGAGAAACTATTGTAATTTTCAAAAAATTCAATGGCGATAATTTTATTCATATCCATGTTTAGACCTTTCTGAATGTAAAGATGTCTTTTTTAAAATAGTTTTTGACCATCTATATAAGTGAACATGTTTTTACAAAATTATAATAAAACGGATTAATAGAATTTGGCGCGCATTTTTGAACCAAAACTCTAAACAAGTATCTTGTTTTGAGAATATTTTTATCTAAAAATGTATTCGATTTCATTATTCTATGAAATTACATTAAGAGGTGCCACATATATGAGCAATGTTTAAACTCATGAGTTGAAATGCATGTTAAAGAAAAAGAGTAAGCATTTTTCACTGCTGTAATTTTATATCTACGAGTTGCCATTTCAATTCAAATATGATATAAATTTTAGCTATCGCTTTAAGTGCAAATAACGTTGTATCTCACAAAATAAATATATATTTTTTAAGTTATGGTAAGACTATAATTGCGATAAAAAAAGTTAAACTTAAAAAAAAATCTAATTAGCGCTAAAGTATTAAGGGATAAATTCTTCTAAAATTTTAATGCGGCAGTAAAATAATCTCTTAAGATAAGTTTCCTGAATATATCAGTATAAGAAAGGAATTTGAAAAATCTAAGTAAACCGTAAGTAAAAGAGATAAAATATCAAAACTTTTTACAGCTGTAAATTACTCATTTTTTTATTGATACCAACTCAAAAAAATACAACCATTTGATTAAACAAACGTAATAATCCTTTTTCATCATATATTATAAGTAACAGTCCCTTTCTATGAAAGTGTTTCGAAATGTAAAAAGGAAGTTAATAGGAATATAAATGAAAAATGATAAAAATTGAAAGAAAAATTTCCGATTTTTTAAAGATTTTTTTTTCTTTTTTGTTATGGATACCGACTCAAAATGTTTTGCTGTACTATAACACACGCGAACAGTTATTTTTCACAATACTTTATAAAATGTATCTTCAATTAGAAATGTAAAAGAAAAGTAATAGAAACACTTTTAAATTATGCTTTCGAATTTCTTTAAGAGGTCGTAGAATGTTTAGGAACTTAAATGTTCAAACTTAGCCTAGTTGGGACCCAGAGCTAAAACTTCTTTGGGGCTCCTATGATTTATTACATTAATAATGAATAACCTTAATTAAAGAAGGAAAAGTAAAATAAAATTTCGATTCGATTTGGGGGGCCGAGGCAACTGCCCCGTATGCCCCTGACTTAGTCACGCCCTGAGGGTGTTTCAACGAAAATGGTAATTTAATTATATGTTTCAGATGAGATTCAAAAAGCTACATTTTTAGAATAACGTGATTATCAATAACGAAAACAAGTTCCAATTTTTAAAAAGTAAGATTTGAATGAGATTCTCATATAAATATAAACCATTTCACTTTCACTAGATTAATCTTTCATTAAGTCATATGACGTAATGCCTATTTTTAGACAGTAAATTTCATGTAAATATATGGCAGCCCTCCCTCCAATTTTTTTTAATTTTATAAATAAAATGTTGGACGCAATTTTATAAAAATATCAAAAACCAGATAAAAAATATTATTATTATTTTGCTGAACAAATGCATGAAATTTTATTTATGTCGGGACTATCCTGACCGCAGTCCAGAATTTATTTTTGATAGGTCGTGACAAGATCTTGAATACAGATACATCATTCTACAATATGTAAAATCTTTAATTCTAAAAACCTCCATCAAGACACATACAGAAACATTTTTTAGAAAAATTTTATTTGGTGATAATTGCTTTTCCTCCCCCTCAGAAAAGTCCCTGCATTGTCCAGAAAACCTCTTTCGAAAAGAATGCGTATTCTTCATCAATGGAAAAACTCAATGCGCAAAGAAAGAAATCAGTATTTAGAAATTTCTAAAAAAAATTGGTTGGAATCTCTGGATTAAGCACTTGATGAATGCAATCTAATAGTTTTTTTTATAGCGCAGAATAATGCAAAGTAATATTAACTAAATAGATCAAACAATGGCACCTTGAAGATAACTAAGTTTTTATTCGTTACGCTTCTGACCTTGAATGTAACAAAGTCTTTATTCGCAACAACCATGATGTTAATAGTATCCATACAACAAATTAGAGAAATTCCAAACTTGATAATATTACTCATATCGTTCCAATTCAACCAATCCCTCTGATCATTTCTTACAAATTGTAATTTTTGTGTTCTTCATAAAACGACAAAAAGAACTACTGTTTGACAACGGATTGTAAAACTCTTCGAGCTTTTGCGCATGCGTTAGGATGGATTAAATTTGTCGAAATAGGGGTGAAAGGAAAGATGGAAGAAGGAGATGTTTACATTTAACAATGAAGACTCGCGGTTTTATGAAACGTAAACATCGCAGATAATTAGTAATACGGAAGGAAAAAAAGTACAAATACCCAGTAAAATAGTTCAGGGCAATTTTTATTTAATGTAAGGGGTAAAAGATTAAGTAAAGAATAACAAATAAAAAAATCTGTTCTGAAAATTTGGTAATTATTTTTTTACAAAATATTTTGTATTAAAATAAAATGCGGCCCGAAATAAAACAACACTAAATTAGAAGTGAAGAAAAAATTGAACTAAAAAGTATCTAATGGACGAAATCAAATGTCAAAGGTGAACACAAGAAATGCACTTATCGTTCTGCGCCTCACCTCTTAATGAGATGGAATCGCCGAAATGTGGTCGTCTCAGAATTCGCTGATGAATAGTATTTGGATATCATGACACTGATCATGATTAATCTTACTTCTAACTAACGGCACAACTCGAAAATATTATGACCATTACGATTTCTTTGAAAAAAAATCATTACATATAAATTAATATTCAATTAAACATTAATAAGAGGTGATCAAATAAAACATATCAATAAATAACAACTAATATATTAACGATTGTTGTGATGTTGAAATAATAATCTTTTTAAAAACTGGTTGTGGAAATTTGCATTTAAAGTATCGGAAGAAGTGATAGACGACACTCTTTCCACCCCATAAAAAACATAATAAAACACGCGATGATAGAAGAAAAGGCGTGACAATATCCCTTCGATTCCGAAAACAAATAAGAAAACACAGCCCATATCACATATTCAAATCTATCGTCTTAATGATTTGTCAGCCAAGAGGAAAGAAACTGTCTGAGGATGTTTGCAGCGAAGTAAGTCAAGGTCTCTCCATCAGAACTCGCTAAATGCAAACGTGACCTTAAACAGAACGCTCCGCTGCACAGAGCGTTGTGCCGAATATTAGCCACGGGATGGAAAAAAAGTGAAAGTTCTATTTCCTTTCTTCCTCTCATTCGACCATCTATCAATCCATGATCATCAAAGTGTGAAATGCTTTTAACGCATATCACCGCGAAAGGTTTATTAGATGATAGGACGTGTAATTACGCCCGAATACACTAGCAGTATTCAGCATTTACTGCAAATATTAGAGAGCGAATTTTCTTTCGCACTAATATTCGTAATTTTTTTAATTAATAGGTATTAAATTGATGAAGAATGCCTATTTTAAAATAGATACTCGTAATAATATTATTGATTGACAATAAACAAATTTTGGATGTTATTTCTAAGGTAAGCTAAATCGCAATAAAAAAATTGTTGTTAAAAATGAATTAGAAATAAATAATTTTTTTCAATTAAATATTACAAATCAAATAATTAAAAATTCCTTTAAATACAATTAGAGACATTCATAATGATGCCTATTAAAGACAAGCATATCTTGCAAATTAAAAATTATAAATCAGGAACCAATAATTTTTCCGATTAAATATTACGAATCAAATATTTTAATTTTAAAAAAAATACATTGAGAGAAATTCGTTATTATGTCTATTAACAATGAACATATATTGCATGCATTTAAAAGACAAGTTAAAACCGTAATAAAAAATGTTATTAAAAATAATGAATAAGAAACCAATAATTATGTATTAAAAACTAAATATTAAATTCTTTTAAATACACTGAGAGATAAACACAACATCCGAACACTTTTTTTCCCTTCCTTCCTCGCCCCAATCCTTTAATGTAATATTTAAAGCAATTTATTCTCAGAAAATTCTGTCACATACATTTAAATCAAATGTTCCTCCAAAAAAATTTTTTTTTTAATTTCTATGAAAATATTAAAATTATTAATTATTAATTATTGATTATTTTTTAAATGCATTGGAAGTTAAATAATTTTTCGAAACTCTTTCACTTTTACAAGATCTTTTAATTAGTTATTAACAAGACAATATACTTTGAAAATTCTTTCAAATGCATTGGAATGTAAATACTCTCTCAATTTTTTTTTCTTTTCCGAAAGATTATGAAAAAAATATTTCAAAATTTTCAGTTAAATGCTTCAAGTTATATATTTTTTCGAAGATTCAAATTATCGAAGCTGAATATTATTCCCAATTCTATTCAAACACTAGAAATTAGATATTCCAAATTTAAGTAATTTTTATTTCAATGAAGAAAGACGAGGTCAAAAAGCCAAAAATACATTAATTGAACAATAGCGTCTCCAGTGAAACTGAAGAATTCAAACAGATATTATCTTTTTCATAAGTTCAACAATTTAAAGTGTCGTTTCATACAAACAAAATATTTATTTATTTATTTAAAAAAATAAATAAGAATTAACCATTGGAAGAAAGTTTATTTTTTTTATAAGTTAGATAGTTTATAATTTCTGTAAGATATTCACTAAAAATATACAAAAAGAAAAAGTGTTTAGTAAAATTATAAAAATAATACGGTTAGAGTTTTTTTTAAGCAGCAGTTTTTATTTTGATTGAAAAAAAAATCCTCTTCTCATCAAAATTCAAAATCCACAGAGATCCAACCAACAACTCAACCCCTTAAAGAGAGCGCCATTTTGATGACATCCCCAATCCCTTCTTTATTTTAATCTTCATCATCTGGTGGGTGCATTCCAGGAAACCAGTCTCCCCTCCTCCTCCACCGGGAAAAAAGGGGGCCACACGTGCAATTTCCAAGGGCCGCAAAATCTCCCTGACATTTTGATCATCTCACACTGTGCCGAGCTGTTCGTAGGGGCGAGGTCAACTTTCCTCTGTGCCCTTAACGTGGGGCCCTGATCTGGGGGCCACTCTGGCCCGTCGCCATCCGGGACATTGCGGGGCGTCTGCATCCTCCCCCTCCTCTGTCGTCTTTTTCTCTCACCAACATCGTGGATGGACTCTGACCATCTTTTAACAATAGCCTGATAGCAAAACTGATAAAAAAATGAATAAAAATATAAAGAGCACAAAGCGAGAGCAGCCTGTTGTGGACCCATTTTTTTATTTATTTGTTGCGCGAAGCATACATGCATGTGACGTAAGCGGGCAGGATTTTAGATAGAGCTGCAAATAGACCAAAAAAAAAAAAAAAAAGTCCGTTGATAATAGTTTTGTTAACAGAGCAGAGAAAGAATAAATAAAGAAAATAAAATTTCTACACAATAAATGGATTTCATGTGTAAATGGACATAAAACTGGAGGCTACTACTATTATGCAATTTTCATCGAACAAACAATTCAAGGAATGCTTCTTCGATTTTCATAGAATAGATTACAGACGAAAAACCGCATTTATGCAAGGCAATGCAGATAGCTCAATAGTGTTTATCAGTATGAATATTTCACTACCTCTACAATTAATATTTTCAGACCCTCATTAATTTTACATTTATATTCTCATGATTACATATATTATTCCACGAATCGCTATTAATTTTGTATCATTTTTATACTTTACATAAAGTCCTCCAAACAAAACAGAAAAATAGCTAAATAAAATTGTAGTAAAATATAATTGCAATACTAGACAATATAGTGGAAATATTAGAACAATATTCATTACTTGAAACCAATACAATGAAAGTTTCAATTTTTTAAATTATAGATATAATGTTATCAATCAAAATTCCATAAAAATTTATATCTTAAATTTTTATTCAAATTGTTTGTATTAAATAATTGTTTGTTCTTTTATTCAAATCTTTGATTAATGTTTCTGAAAATGCTAGTATATAATACTATTCCCAATTTGGTTTTAAAAAAATTTAAAAAGGTGGATTTTTAACATTTTAAATATAAAATTATGGCTCACTTCGTCAAAGGACCTTTCTTATATATGTCAATAAAAAAAATAACTGAGATTAGCACTTTTGAAATTCTAATGTCTGAAGTAGCTTTCAATTCTAATTAAAAAATTCAAATTTAAGCATTTCAAATATATTACTGTAGAAACTGTATTTAAATTTATACGATAAATGAAAAAAAAATGATCACATTGATGAAAATGGATAATTGATTCACAGACAATGTTTCTTAACTAACAGAATGAATTCTAAATAAAATTATAGCTGTTTTGATTTTGTAAAAATAGATATATGTCACCACCCTACATCTTCACGCTTTTAACCATTACAATTATTCCACAATTGAATAAAAGCCAAATATATTGCTCGGGCACACATTAAAAAGATCGAAACCACACAAGGAACAACTCTTTATCAGAGGAACTATACTTATTGATTCAATACTTTATTGTACTGTCTAGCGTTTTTGAAGCCAAATAAATCAAATTTAAAACAACTTTCCATCCCTTCCGCCAATTCTCATCATGAAACGAAATTCTTAGAGCCTGTTTATTGACAATAATTTTAAAAAGGCGCAGCTGCAGTTCCGCCAAGTCAGCGCTGCGCTGCCAAGAGAGCCGGGTCAATGGGATCTGGCGAATTCGTCCAGTGCCGATGTCGCCACTGGACCGTTCCCTTCACCCTCCGGTTCAAGGCTGTGCCTTTTGTGAAGGGCCTCTCGGGTTCGAGGTTAATATCATAATGGCAGTTATGATGATGTACGAAAAATAAGAATTAAGAGAGCGGAGGGTGTGTGACGTCACTGTGGTTTCAAAGAAATCGCCTCCAGCCGTTTCAGCATGTTTTTTCTGTTTCCTTCCCCCTCCGCATCTTACCACAAAGGAAGGGGATAGCGGGCTTTGATAAAAAACGGATCGCATAGTGACCTAAAGTGTTTGAATAAAGCTTTAGAATTTTATTGACGATTTCAAGGATAGCCGTGCGTGGTGAGAGGTGGAAGTTTCGGGTGCTATATCCTCGGAAGCACACAATTTGAAATCAGCCTCGATTCAATACCTTTCGTCCCCTTCCCCCTTTCTTTAAACTAGGTCAGAATACAAGCCAAACGAATGTCTAGCCAACTCACCATTAAGGAATGGATGAAAGTAAAGGAGTACAAAAAAAAAAAAAAAAAAAAAAACAGAAATATTTTACAACATATATAATATTACACCCAGTATTTATTGAATTGTTAATATTGTACTTTTTATCCTCAATATTTTTGGTTTCAACTCAATATTAGTTTAATTATTATAGCTTAATTAATTTTAGCTCATATAGTAACTTAATTATTAAAGCTAATAGCAACTTAATAGCAATAGTTTATAGTAACTTAATTATTATAGCCTCATATAGTAGCTTAATTATTATAACTTCACATCGTAGCTTCATTAAAGTTCAATCAGTTCATAGTATAGCTTAATCATTACAGTTTAGTCAGTTTAATTATAAATAATAAGGAGTCATATAATGGACTTCTTCTCACAATAATTTAAATAAAATAATTAAATTCTATAATCAATTAAATTTTGAAAAAGTTTAAAAATTGTATTGCTAGTAGAAACATGCAAATGTATAAGATTTCAAAACTCTTTAACATTATAAGAGTAAAATATCTAAAAAACAAACAAACCATCTTCATAAATTAAAAAAAAAGAAGAAAAAATAAGAGATGATATTTTAGAAATGGCACAAATTATGAAATCAAGACACATTTGATTTTTGAAATTTTATTAAAACATGGGCAATAACTGGCTAGTGTAAATACGATATTTTTAATAGCCATTATTAGTTTTTGTATAGTTTAAAAAAACACACAGCCAGATCTTTAAAAATACAGTTATAGTTAAAGGGTGGAAAAGGCATGAAGCAAACTGCTAGTGTCAGTGTAGAAGAAAATATAATTAAATACAATTGGAAAATGTAAATAGAACTAGATTAATAATGTAATAAACCTAATTAGAAAATTTTAATAATTATATTTAATTAAATTGGGAGAATTATCCTGTTACAAGAGAAAAATTATTAAGTATTTAAAATCAATTTACATTTTTTTCTTTCTTAAAATAGCGTAAATAGTTTAAATTAAAATTGTGTAAGCCGTCCATTTCTTCAATCTAAAATACATAAAGAATAAATTTACAAATAAACAATTGAGAAAGTAATATACATGTAGGTGGTTTTTTTTTTTTTTTTTTTTTTTTTTTAATTTTAGATCTTGCACTCGCCAACGTTTCTATAGATCACTGAAATATCTTTTTACAATTCGGAAAACAAACTGACTCCGACAGTGGGATGGAATGATAATCCAAAAATATTTCTTTCAATTTAACCAAACGAAACGCTCAAAGGACAAAAGAAAAGCAAAAGGACCGAAATATATCACGCTAGATTACGGTGAGATACTTCAACAGCGCCCGAGTCACGCATCAGTTCCAATGTCAATAGCAGGCATGCGGATACATTTTCAGGCTTAAAAACCGAGACATGCCTACACCCAGGCATCGCATTTTGCTGAAGATCAGCGTACCGAGACCGATCTTCTTCAAGGCCGCTGGGGAAGTAGAAACAGAAAGGCAAAATAGATTACAAGAAGACAATGAACAAAAATGTCTTTAAAAAATAAATGAGGAGTACCATCATTTCCGCAAGTCAATGGTTCCGGAATGGGATGGAAAAAGGTATAGTTCTCATCGAAGGATTTTTTAAAAAATCTGCAAGTTAATGGCAATAGAAAAATGTTGAAAATTAAATAAATCTGGATTTAAAAAAATGTGTTGGTTCTTCAATAATTATTAAAATAACAAACAATACAAAATACCTTCAAAAATAAAAATGCAATTAAAAGTCTTTTTAAATGGAGCATCGATTTGTCATTTTCTTCTGAGAATTTCCGAAGCTAAGAAGATTATAAGAATTCTTAATATATATATATATATATATATATATATATATATATATTCATAGAAAAAATTCAATTCGAATTTAACCTGAGTTTATTATAAAATAATTACAGTAGTTATAATTAAGCAGTCTATTTAAAATATTAAATATACTTGTGTTGCAACACTGATAAGGTAACATCGATAAAGGCATGAATAATTCTGAATTAGAACAAAAGAATACATAGCATCCATCTGATTAATTCTGGAACCAAGAGAGAGATATATAACTTTGATTTCTTTTAAATCTCTCTCTCTATATATTCATAATATAATTTAATTTGAGTTTTAAAACAAGTATTTACCCTCAACTAATACTAACATCTAAAGTTAAATAATCAATTAGAAAAATATTAAATACTTTTTATTAAATTATTAAAAAATATTAAAACAAAGTCAGACTAATAAAAGCATGCATCAATAAAAAAAATTTCATAATTAACTCCGAATATTAGGTGCTTGCATGTATTTTAATCAGCGACATCTATTGGTAAACATGTGAAGTATTCATATAAACGATAATGGTTTTCTATTATATCGATTTACTATTAGTTTATTGTTATCATTTTGAAAGCTTTCTATTTAGTAATACTGAGTTATTCAGTGCATAAATATATCAATCAAGGAACGCTCCAAACTGCATTTTCGACATTCATTGCTTTTTAAGTTTAGTTTGAAGAAATCTGCTGCTGACGTCCATTACACACTTTTAGAAACTATAGTAATCCTGCTTCGTCATATCCCGATTGTCAGTTTTAGTTTTAACGATTTAAGAGTGGTGATTTCGATGTCAATAACAAAGAACAGCCAAAAAAGAAATCAAAAAAATTCGAAGACAATCATTTTCAGGACTTATTGGATGAAAATGGGAAAAAGTCGTAGTAAATGAAGGAAAATATTTTGACTGATACTTATAATATTAATTTTTCTCAACAAAAGCTTTTTTAAAATGAAAAAAAAAAGATCAAAATACATGCAAACAGCTAATTATATTATTATTAATTATTAAATAAATAGAGAAGAATTAAATTGTTAATTATTAATGATTCACAATCACAATAGC
>JAOUZG010031916.1:1159232-1174037 GCA_026289955.1 Argiope argentata | reverse complement strand
TTTATGCAAAAGAAACATATGATTCAAATCACGAATTCCTATTTAAGTCCTGTTTGTAAAAACACTCTCTTTTATGTTATCTTAATGTTTATTAAGTTACTCTCCATACATTTTTTACTCTGTTTCAGGAAGAATCAGAGGCAGCAAGAATACGGGCCGTTGAAAGGAATCGTATAGATGAATGGCTTTTGACCTTGAACCAGGCCACTCCGTCATAAATTATTTAATGTATAAAACAACACATCCATTTCTAAGGATTTTATACGTATATGTTTTTATGTCTTCAGTTTGCGAAATCTCTGTCTCAATCTATCTGTTTATATCTATAAAATCAAACTTAAAGTATACTAATGTATTTTTTTTACGATTGTGGAGAAAATTCATTTTCTTAAATTAACACAATAGTCACAATGCGACTTTTCTTTCCGATAGTTTTACAAATCAAATTATTTTCAATGTCAGCATATGCCCTCAATCTCGTCGAGTTAAATGGCACACCCTTTTCTTGTGATTTCATTTGAATCGAAGCCGGCCCTTGTTGATTGGACCCCAGGCCCGTTCCTTCTTGGGAGTGAAATAGATATTACCCTCACAGTCATCCACCCATTCCCATCCATGGACGATTCTCATGATCCCCAGCACCTCCCCAGGAAAACGAAAGGAATGGCAACCCTGCGTCCGGCCGAAGCATCCCCAAATGGGGACCTCAACCAGATGGCCAAGAGCCATCCTCAGTCCCTTCTTCTTCCCTCTGCGCGCAAAAAAAGCACGTGAAAGAGCAGGGGGGGGGAGATTATGTACGTATAAAAAAACCATTGCCTTGTTCCCCGTATAAGTTAAGGAGAAGGGGATGTTAAGGTCATGGGAGAAATGCGGACGGAACTGAGACATTGACATTACAGCCAGGTTCCAGTTTCCTTTGGGGATGGACTTTTTTATGATTTTTTTCTCATTCTCTTCTGTGAGCGCTCATGAGGATCTCTCTCCATGTGACGGTCCCATACCAGCAGTTGGCAAGGGGCGAGAGAAATTTTTAAAAGCTCAACTTGGAGTTCCCTCAGAAGCGAATGGGAGAGAAGGGAACTATTAAGAAAAAATTTATTTATCTCATTTATTGGTTAATCTTCAGAATGGAAGTATAATGGAGATTTATATTTAAAATTATTATTGTCTGTTACAAAATACCAAAAATTTAATTTTGAGCTCATAATCTGACGAACGTAAATGCGGTTACTTCAATACAGAAAGCTACTTTTATAAATGCGTTTTCAATGAAACAACCTTTTTCCATTCATTAGTTTTAAGATGCATTATTATTTTTTTTCTTTCAGGAAGTTTTACATACTTATAACAAAAAGGAGAAGAAAGAAAGAAAATTATTATACAAGCTCACTGTAAACGGGACTGTAAAAATTCCGTCCGGTTCGCTGTAAAAATTACAGCAATTAAAAAGAGGAGAAAAAGTTCGTTGGTTTTAAAGAAAATAATTCTTATTCAAAACGTTAATATCAAATCTCCCCCTCTCCAATATATAGCATATTTTCCCGTTATTCTCACTTTAATACTCAAAAGTGTTCTATAAAAAAGTAAAATAATGTTTAGTAATGTTCTTGCAGCTCTTTAAATGAATTATTTAAACTTTAATTTTGATTTTTAGACAATAACCACTAAGACCACATGACACAGAATAGTATTATGGACCGTTTATGGTACTAGAGAGAAGACTAACATTTTAGAAATGTAGTTATTATAAAATCTAAGGAGGATAATCTTGTCATTGAACACAATATCTATGACCAATTTATTATTTTAAATTTAACTTTTAAAATGTAAATGTTTGAGCAAAATGACTAGAATTCCCTTATTTGTTTATTTTACTTCGAATAACAAAGAATTAAAAATCCATAAATTTGCTTTGCAATAAATATTCAGAATTGTTTTCATTTTACCTTTATATTATCACAAACATCATTTCTTTCTTTAAAAAAAGATTTTTTTAAAAAAATGTTGTTTTATTCGCAGTCTTAAAATAAAAATATTACAATTTTAGAGAATTAATATTTCTTTTTATTTGTTTTTAAGAACTTTTATACAAATTTTTGTTCGTCTATCGCCTCATTCCAACGTTAGACAATCCATATTTCGACAGAATTTTATCCTTTTTTTATTATTTTCTCCAGTTTCCATAGCTAATTTTAATAAATTTATTATTTAACTACAAATAGGGAAACATGCCAATTTTTTTTACTATCAATTCTGTACATTTTTTTTTTTACCAAAAAGCATTTGAATTTATAAAGAAAGGTAATATAGCTGTAAACATGAATTCAAATATCAACACTCTGTCATAAAGTAAATTGCAGGAAAGAAAAAGTATTAATTTCACACCGAAGTATTTTCAATTTTCAATATATGATTATTTCCGAAATTCAACCAAATATATGTCATATTTAGTCTAATATTTGTGATAGATTTATAATTTTCATTTCGTTTGTCATCGGTTGCTTTTAGAATGTCAAGTATATCCCACTCGATGAATCATAAAGAACCTTAAAACAATAACTGAAAAAGCATTTTAATGTTTTAAATATATAAATATATTTAAATATTTTTAATTTATTTTACACCTGAACAATTAATAATATGCCATATTAATTTGTTTAAAATTTATGACAAATTTATAATCGATAGTGTAAATAAAGATTTACAATAACGTTATTTTCAAAACATTAAATTAAGATTATATATTGGTTTAAACTCTGATGGTAAATAATTTTTTATGGTAATCAAAATGTTATTTACGCACGTATAAATAAAATCAATATGCAACGGACACGATTAAGTAGGAATATATTAATAAGGTAACAAAACAAAATTAGAAATTTGTAAGAATTTAGATAAATTTATTTCCCAAATATAATTATTTAGTAATTTTTATTTTTCAATCCATAAATTATTAAATTTTCAGCATCGAAATGAGGGTCAGAATTTCGAAGATATTACCGTATCTTAAAAGAAATATAAGGGAGAGCTTCTATTAGAAAATAGTATATAAATGTTTCAGAAAAATACAAGGAAGAAAACAATGGGCCAACACACAAACATTCGCAATATCTGAAAAAGAGACATTTGTGTTCTTCTGTCGGAAATTTTTTGACCTCCAATAGAGAGAACATCAAAATATGTAGCGGTAAGACGATCTTTATGTGTATGCTTTAACGAAATACCAAAAAGACCTGACGAAGAAGCTTCCATGAAGAAAATTATTTTTGCAGGCCCGAACCGCAAACTCTCATTTTCCAAACAAGAGTGAGATAGGAGGTCAAACACGCAAGCGGTTCAGAAGTAGGCGACGCACCCAACAAGGCTTGCTTCGTCTTCTGCAAAACTAAAAGAAAAAAGTCCTGAAGGAGAGTCATGCGAGCCCACTGAGTAGCTCGGACACTTGGCCTCAAAGTTAAAGGTGTCTAAGAATAGCAGAGGCGGATGGCAGAGTGTGTAAGTCAGTGCAAATGTTGGCCAGCTGCCCGGCCGGCGGCAAAAGGCTGCAATGCCAGTGTTGCCCAACATCTTGACTGGTCTATTTGGAGAAGAAAACGCGCAGGAGGGCAAGACAATAAGGATTACGGCCCATCGTCATGTACCAAATTAGAAAGTTCGAAGTTCCAAGGAAGTGGCAACAGCGGTAGCCAGATATTCCAAAGACTATTTTAATAAAGAACACCACATAGCATCGAAAACACCAGCACCGTAATGGGGATACACGGTTTTTACACAACTTTTTAACCTCGACATTCAAAATAAAATTGATCATGAAGACGATTATCTAACAGAATACACAATCAGAAAGAATAGGAACCAAAATGTGGAAATAAATTCTTATTTTATTCTAATTTATTCCTCTTTATTTGTTCTTAAGAATAAACAGTAATAATTTGATTAAGATTACATACAAGACATGTTGATCAAACATATCTACAATTTATCATTCTTAATAATTTCAAATAGAATTTGCAACCAGAATATAAATTCCTAAAAAAAAACATCTTAATTAAACTGGTACCGAAAAAATGAATTTTTAAATTCAGAACATGTATTTTATCTTCCCTTCCCATACTTTTAAAACGAATGCAGAATTCATGTATATCAAATGAAACATAACTTTCCATTTACTCTTCAGAAATTGTTTTTAACCTCTTTATAGTATACGAAAGTTTAATGGATTCTTACTGATTCAATCAAAAATTTGTCAATGGCATTGGTCCAAATTTCTAAGATTACCATCTTTAATGAAAATAAACAATTTCTTACGTAGTTTCATCACAGCTTGAGTTCACGATCAAATATAAATACCTAATACTGCATAATGAGTTAAAAAAAATTCTTGGAAATAATGTTTACAACTATTAACGACCAAAGATATGTTGGTAACTTTTTCATCTAAAAAAGTGAACTTTTAATTTATTTTTATTTCTCCAGTTTTAGAATTACTTTTTAAAACGAATAAAAACTGTGACAATGGAAAGACGGGGGGGGGGTAAAAACAAGACATTTGAATTTCTCAATTAAATTCAAATAAATAAGACAATTTTTATAGTAGAGTTTCCTCGTGTATTTTCTCCTCACACTTATTTTCAGGAAATTTATGGCATTCAACTTACAGTTATTTTTAATTTAAGTATTACTATTTGTAAATAAATAAATTAGCAAGCAAGCAAACAAAAATCAACAACTTTTCTTCCTCGTTCCTTTGTTATTCTATCAGTTGCATTTTCGCAAGATGATTTTGATGAGTTTTCGATATTAAAGCATTTAAAGTTCATCCAAGAAATTATAATTTGCTGAGTTTTATTTTGATATTTCTGCAAATTTTTTAAAAAATAAATTACTATTCATATTTTTGCTTTGTACTGTTACCACAAATTTTTCTGAGATAATGTGTTTACTATGTTAATTTTCAAAAAAAAAAAGAGAGAGAGAGAGAGAGAGACTGAGGAAAAGAATTTAATATAAAATTGTTTTCGAACTCTAACCATCACTTATCCAAAGTAGTTACAAAGAATCAATGACGGTTGAATTAATTGTGTAATTGTTTCACTATTTTTTCAAGTTTCCTTTCTTTTTCTTATCTTTATTTCACGCTATGGCCTTAAAGAGATATATGATTCAGCAGATGAAATTTCTTTCAACCCTGAAGGAAAATCAGATTCTTATGAGTTTTAACCATATCATGATTGTAAAAATTTTAAATTCATCGTATATATTCCAAAGTAATTCTTTTCTTAGTTTTATCAAGTATTATTTACAGAAGAATACAAAAGCTCAGTTATCCGTTATGTTATGTACAATAACCCAAAGCTCCAAAAAATGTTATTATTGTTTCAGAGTATTTCATAAAATGAAATAATAAAGATATTAATTTAAAATGTTAGAAGCACATATTTTTTATTCATAGAGCATAATAGATAAAAACTTGCCCAAGACACGTTTGTTTTGAGACATTCAACGATATTTAACAGACTTAAAATTTTAACTTTCAGTTGAGTATAATACTGCACATATTCAAATATGATTGACAATTTAACTTTAAAATTGCTATTAACAATCTCAATTTGCGTTTATCAGTCAACTCAAACTAAACGAAACTAAGAATGCACTATCGCACTAATTTAATTTTAAAGCAATATTTTACAAATATATATCAGGAATGGATATTACTCTCAAATTAATACAATGCTTTAAAATGACACAGTAGTTAAAACTTGATTGATATGGGGAGAAACTACTTTTTAAAGAAGTCATAACACAAAACATCACATGAGATCTGTGCTTAAGAGAAGAGATTTTTAGCAAGTTCTGACCAGTTTGATAAGCGAAAATATGACAAATACGACGTAGTTAAAAAAAAAAAAGAAAAAGAGCATATTATCACACAAGCACACGTGCTTTGGCGAAACGGCCATTGTTTCATGTGCTGTGGTAAGCAGTATTGGACGATATCCCACCCTTATCAGGTAGAAGGTGAACAGTTTTTTTTTTTTTTTTTTTTTTTCATTCTTTCTTCTTTTCCATTCTTATTTGGTTTTTCTTTCCCTACAAACGGCCGGATAGCCAGTAACCTTTGTAACGAGTTATCAGCAGTGCTTATCGGAAAATATGTATAAAAAATATCATAAGATGTGGACTTTCACACGTCCATGGCAAGGTAGGAGGTTCAGCGCAACAAATACTCCACTTAACAAAACTATGCTAACAGGAAGTTGCACAGAACCGCAAAGCAAAGCTGGTAGGCATGTGTGGTATTTTTAAAAGGCATTTAATTTTTTACAACGCAATAAAGAATTCTAATTTTTTTCTTTAATGATAATTTTTACAGAGGCCTTGATAAATACATTTTTACAAGACAGAAGCAGCAAATTCTACTTTAGACTATCAGTTACAGACATAATTTTCCATCAAGCAAAAATGAAAATTTCAAGTAAGAAAATGACCAGCACTAACATATATTAAAAGAGGTGGGGGTGGACCTATTGCATATGAAGATTCTGATTCTAAACTGAAACGATTCTCCATTCTCTACACGTAATTAGCACCCTGGACTGTTTATTAATTATCTAAGATAGTGTGTAAAATTTCAGAGCATTTAAAATCGCCTATTCCCTTAAAAAATAATCTCGGACAGTTTTGGCGAAATATTGCAAATTTTAGATGCACATCGCTAATAAGAAGAGACATAACAATTACGACTTA
This sequence comes from Argiope argentata, assembly GCA_026289955.1. Lineage (NCBI taxonomy): Eukaryota > Metazoa > Arthropoda > Arachnida > Araneae > Araneidae > Argiope > Argiope argentata. The sequence continues at coordinate 1,167,287 of JAOUZG010031916.1, read as the reverse complement.
GCATCATTTTGTTTATTTGTAACTAGTTTAAAATTTTCGATTGCAGGGCTAAGAAACTGTCAGGTTTTTTTTTATTATTATTTTTCATTTTAGTTTTGTAAAGAAACTGGCAAAGAAGAATTTCGTAAGAAATTGGCTATGAAGCTTCCAATTCCATGGAAAATTCTTTTCCAACAAATATTACACTAGTCTTAAAATATAATATAACTTAGTTTTCAATACATAATTCATACACATTCATACACATTCAATATTGGTCTAAGGCAAATTTTCAAGCAGACTATGATTACTGTTTTTCTAGAATAAGATAAATAATAAAACAGAATTAATTCCCAAAAGCATAATTTGTATTAACAAATCAAAAACTTTCTTTCCTTTCCCAGATGACATTCGAAAAGATAAATTTTTTAAAATCAATTAATTTGCAATAGAAGAATACTTATTTTTAAAAATGTCTTTTTTTCTTAGTTTTTTTTAAAAATCATTTGCTTTTCTTGTGGCATTATAACGACTTTTCTGGAAGATCGCTCTTTTTAAACAGCGAATTTTGATATTGAATCTGTAAAGATCAATTTTGTCTGGAAAAGTTTTATTCTTTAAAGGATGGACATGAACAAAGCGTAAGAAGGATGAGTTTAAATATTAATTACCTTAAAAGTAAGGGACGAGACATTTTTTTAAAAAAACTATGTTTATGTGTTCGTTCATAACACAAACAGAGGAAGATATTTAAAATCATTCTCTATTTTGCAGCGGGGGGATGGATATTTCCGCATTTTTGTCTTTATTAATTAGCGATTTCAAAGTATTTAATTACAGAAAACAAGCATAAAAATAATCAAAGAAAATAAGTAAAACATTAAGCTATAATGATAAAAAAAAAGACGGATACGAACTGATAATCAATAAAATTCGTTTCACTCAGAAATCACTGATGATTATTGTATTGGTATGATAACAATCATTTCAAAGAAAATATTAAAAATTGCCTTTTTTTCCGTTGTGTACTGCAGAAATCTGTTTAAACAAGCAAAAGATATTTTAACACAAAGAAAAAAACAGGCATTTTTATGTTAATCTTAGCAATACAATTTAGGATTTATTTCTCAAAACTACATTTTCAGCCTACGACTAAATTCTATGACAGAATTGAAAACATAAAATGAATTGTCATCTAAAAATATGGAAATAAACAAAATCAATCGCTTCGCCAATGTGAAAGAAATAAATTTACATAAATAATAATTTTTAAAAAAACGTAGAATTACGAAGCAGAATGAATATTTTCCTTATCTCTGTGAATCATCTGATTTTTTTTCCTAGATTAGCAAATGCGACAACTTATATTGTCTACAAATTTGGAAATGCAAGTTTCAGGACAAGAGCGATTATTTTTACTCGGTAGATATTGATTGAAATAAAAAGATAAGTTTAATTATCAAGCTTTTCATGATGGGAAATCAGATTTTTAGTCTTTGGCACTTTTAACTAGCTTTAATTGTTTCATACAGCCACTTAAGATGCAATGTCATCTTTTTACAAAATTAAGATTAGTCTTGTAAAGAAATATATGCTAATTTCATCACATAGAATGCAAAGGTGCGTCTTCTTTAATGAATTTTCCCGCTCGAAACAAATTCTACGAAAGTCGAGCGTTTCCATTCTCTCTCTGCAGTTGAAGACAACCTTCTATTCATTACGTAAATAAAGGCAGAACTGCAGCCCTGGTCAAAATTAAATTTCTCCCTGCAACTAGGCGCAATTAATAAGCTTCTGACGTGAACGTTCCGTTCTATACTCTCGACAGAAGCAGAATTTTGCACACAACAGTGGATGTTACGTACGAAGAGGAAGGGCCTCGGAAATAGCATGGAGGGAGGGGGGGGGAGCAAGATCGAAATTGCGCTGAGTGCAGATATTCAAAACAGGTAGGATTAAGCTGTGACTTGTCAGGGTAAAGGGAAAATTTACATGAAAATGCTCTTTGCGTGAGGGATGTGTTTCCTTATGGGAATGTATGCGACTCTTTTCAGTCAATTCTAACGAAGAATATGCTACGGAACATTTCTGCACCAATAATTTAGATAGCATTAGTTATTTATTAAATGTAAATAGACTGACGATTAGATAAAGAGAATCGGTTGACTCCCAAAATATTGGTATAAAATGACTTTTCGAATCGTGAAATATGCAAAAATATAACAACATTAGTTTCTTAACCGCTGAACTAACATGCATATAATTCAAAAGAACTCTGAGGTAATACAAATATAAGAGCAACTGAAACATTTTCAAGGGAAGTTAGCATTTGCAGAAATTTGGAGAATTTACTAGATTTAAATGTATGTATATTATAATAATGTTCTTCAAATACTTTGAAATTATCTGACACATATAAATTTTTTATAGTACATTAATGTTGCAACTTTCAACAGTCCATATTTTTTTCTCTCTTTTTAGTGAACTGACATCACATTTGCAGCTTATTTCTACAAAGAAACGCAATGGAATTAACATCAATAAATAACTTTTTTGATGTATATACTAAATTTGAAAAATATATCTATACATATTTTCTGATTGAAATTTCCCCATTTTTATAGCCTGAAAAACATATTATTTACAAAGATGGTAAAAAATAATAAATAAAAACAATAAATCTAAATAACCTTTTCGCCATTATTCTTTTTATATTATTTTACATAATGCTCAAAAAGAAACAAGAAATGCAAATTTTCCCATTAGTATAAATTTTAATATTTTACTTTAAATTAAATAATTATTAATACATACTAATATTGAAAACAATTTAAAAGAAATTAGTTAATTTGGAAACTTTTCACTTCAATCTGGTTCAAACCTATTGATATCAATGATCTAGATAAATAAACATGAATCAAAATAATTCACTTTGCAATTGATAAATCTTCTTTAAGGAGATTAAAAAAAATACTTTAACAGAATAGTTGAAAAGATCGATCCAAAATTTTAAAAAAAACCCAATTAACATAGAACAAATGAATAAGGTAGGCTTTAAAAGAGTAAGAGAATGAATCAAAATATTAATGATAAAGCATATGGTAAAATAATTTTTGAAATCGACAATAATTCATTAAAAACCTTTCTGTAATATATTCCTTACACTAAAATGCCTAATCATACAAAAAAACAAAGGCATATATTTATTGAAACAGTTGAAAAATCTGCAATCATGAGGTGAATTTTAAAATGCTTCAGGACAACTGTACATTTAAAAAATTAACTATAAAAGATACTATTGAATAAAAATGATTTAATTACTTTTCTCATATTTAAGAGTACTCATATTTTAAACTCATTAACAGAGAAATTTAATTGCCACTATTCTTGTTAAATTTTTAAAATAGTACATTTTAAATAAAATCCTATTTCAAAATTTTTGCCCCAGAAATAATTTTTGAGCTATATACCAATAATAAATTTTCAAATGCTGCATAAATAGTTTCTTACATTGTTTTAATTCAAGAAATCAAGACCGCATGGCAAGAAATTTATATCTTTAAAAATAGAAAATAAATGGAAAGGATTCAGGTGAATACTGGCATGGTTAGAGCTTCAAAGCCATGTATAATATATGTTCTATATAAAACTATTTTTAAAAAATTAAGTCGAAAAAGTTACACATTTTTTTAATAAATTGAAATAATTAAATCTTTTTTAATAAATTGAAATAATTAAAAAATTTTAATAAATTGAAATAATTAAAATTCTTTTAATATTTTCATTATTATTATTTTATATTTCTATATTACATTAATTGGAAATAAAAAAATGATAAAATTTTTATTGAATATTTACTATAAAAGCATGGAACTCAACATCGCATATTTTTAAAAACATTAAAAATCGACGAAAGCAATGATTTCAAGGATGACGAAATTAAAACTGTAAGTATTTATATAGATATAAATAAACTCGGGGGCAGTTGATTTTATTTGCACATATATTATTATACTTTTGGCTAATTACATATTTATAATATATGAACGCAAAATAAATTCGTAAATAATCAGTTAATTACATTTGGAAATGGTTCCTCATGTATGTGTTTTAATGCTAATTTTTTATAGAATTCCATGCAATAATGTTGCAGTAAAACATTATTTGTTTTCAAAAGCAAACAAGACATTAGCACCACATATTTATAAAAATGATTAAACACTTAAACGATAAATGAAACTGATATTAAAACTATATTCAAATCGAAAACATCTATAACCTTAAATATGTACTGAAGTAGAAAAACAAATGAAAGTTTAAAAAATAATAAATAACATTTTGAAAATTAAGGAATTTTTATATTTTTTTATTTGTATACTTCTGAATTCTTAGTTAAGCATGAAGGATTTATAAATAAATAAAATAAGCCTGTTAAATTTTTTAAAGTTAAAAATGCACAATCGCTGTAAAAACTTTTTTAAATTAATAAAAAATTCGTTAATTTATAAAAATTTTACAAAAAAAGAGGAAAAATATCTAGAATTTAAAAATCACATATTATTCAATTATAATAGAATGCATTTTAAAGAAACGATATAAATTCTAAAATAAAAAGTTAAAATTTATTCGAATATCTATTTTTAATTAGCACTACGAGTAATTAAATAACAATTATTCATCTTGCGCTATAAAAAAGTAAATAAAAAAATGAGGAAACGAGTTTCTTAAGAACTCATTGCAGTTTTTGTTTACAACAGCAACACGTGATTATGCCGTAACCGTACAAAACTTTTTTCTTCTAAGGAAAATTCTCAGCATGGTTTTATACATTTCAGAAATTATTTCCAACAATGTCGAGCAACCGGTCTCGCGAACAGCGATGCGTGTGAGAAAAGAACAAAGAAATAGAATGTCATAATTTTAACTTTGGAAAAGTTTTCGCCCCGCAATTTTTAGAGTATAAAAAAAAATTAACTCAGATTTACCTTTAATTATGTTTTTCCTCGGCTGCGGCTTCTCTTGTTTCCTGCGTGACATTTCATCGACTTTTGCTTTTTTTTTCTTTTACCTCACATGTGCTAAATCTTATGCAATCGTATCAAAATCCCAGACGTGCTACTTCACTTTCACAAAAGATCCATTGGAACATGGCTGCCGCAACGGCATGCTGGGTAGAAATATTATTGTCTGCACCTGCTTATTTGTCACACGGAAAGAATCACCAATGTCCAGGATCACATTTAATTTCTTATTCTTATAAATTCGAAAACGAAAGCGAACGGTTCATATGCTAAGCCTACTTGAGGTAGATAAGTTGGGCTGGAGAGAACTTTTTTGTTGTGTTCAGCCGTCGCTGGTCACGGCAGCTCGCCGGGTCTGAGTTATCCTTCTGCCGCGGAGACCGCAGGCCGTCTGTATGTTGATAATGATCCTTCCTTCCAGTCAGTCACTTGAGCGGCGGGGCTCCCCTTCTGACGTCATGCGCTGGGTGGCGGAAGTCGGGGGGATATAATTGCTGCTGTATCTTACATCATGGATTACGGCGTTATAAAGTTGTCCACTATGAGCGTCGGCTGGAGGGATTGAAGCGGAAATGCATGTCGTTGATGAATTATGGAAAAGTAAATAATGATAATATGAGGACAAATAATTTAATGAAAAACAATCTGTTTAAATGAATGATGACCTAACTGGACCTAATATGTAGATTTCTCCCTTTTAAATATTGGATTATGTTAACAAAATAGGTAATTTTGTATGAAGATTAGTATTATTAGTAAGTTCATTGTTCATTTATATGGTAACTATATGCCAATTAATTTCTCAAAATTTATCCTTCTAAATTGAGTATTTTTGAAATAAAATATTATTAATATTAAATAACGCGAAAACACATCTTTAGTTTTAATCAAATTCTATCAATAAAAAAGAAGAGTAATTAATCATATTTGATAGAATATATAATGTTGTTTATATCGAAATATAACTTCTTTCATCACAATCCAAAATTCGAAACTCAAGTGGATAGTAATTTTAAAAAATTTAAAATTAAAAAAAACATATAATATGGCCTTTAGAACTTTTTTTTGTTATTGTCTGTAATTTAATTACAATCAGATCATTCTCCTAATATTTCAAATAAATTAAAAATTCTGGCAAATATTTCATTTAAGGGGAAAAAAAGAAAAAAAATCTCTTCCTGATTTAAATTGTTTTTGTTTAAAGCATATGAAATGCTTAAAATAATAATTTCAATAACTAAATTAGCTTTATTTTTTAAGGACTGAAACTTTTATTACTTAAATGATTATTCAGATTCAATGTTTTGTGAAATTCCTAATTTTAAACCAACTATATGCCTCACTTGTATCCAAAAAGAAAATATTTTTACTAAGAATTGAATAGGTAACACTATTTCTTGAAGTAAAAATTACATTTAGCAGTAACTCATTGGTGATCGATAGGGGCGGGACAAAAACAACGGTTTGTCTCCACCCTTTTTCACCTTCCATTGGACGCCGCTCAGCTAAAGGCGTATCTAACAAAACCCTTCGAATAAAGCGGGAGGTATAACACGGGGGGAAAAAAACTTTCTTTTCATTTATTTTCAGCTATATAATATATAACGCAGAAAAATATCTTGTATTACAATATTAGGTGTATTTAATTTATTTGAAAAATTTGATGGGCAGTTTAGTTTTTTTTTTAAAGTTTATTAGGATCATAAACATTTAATCCACTTTATTTTCAAAGCGTTGCAGTTATTTTCTTAATGTTTCTTCAATAAAATCAACTTTTGAGATATAACTGTCACACACTAAACTGAAAACTTCACATGTTTGCTATCTATTTAAATGAACGATGTCAGACATTTTTCTGTACTGTTTATTTATTTATTTATTTATCTATTTTTATTTTTTATTTATTTATTCTTCCTCCTGAAACCAGGACAATGGACTAAATTGGTTGGATTCAAATTTGACACTTTTCAAGCGAGCATGAATTAACTCTGATGTCACTTAAAATTTGAAAATGAATGAAAAATCGATAATGATGAAAATTCGCCTAATATAACAACATTGACACATTCTTCTTATATTTAACGGAAACATTAATCATAAAAAATATATAATTACTATTAAAAATAATTGTATCTTAAATCAAAGCATATTTTACAGATTATTTTTTATTATTTACTTTATACCACAATTCCCACGCATTACAGATTCAATAAAAAAAATTAGCGCATTATAAAGGAAAGCAAAATTTTAAAGTGATAGAGCCTGTAAAATAATTTTCACATTACATTTTACGGCAGTAAAGTATAATGGTTTTTAAAAATAGTGAAACAATAAGAATTTCATTAATATTTACTTTTAAAATTAATCTGTTACAAATAGTTGCAATTACTCGAAAACTTTTAAAAATTCCTTAAAACTGATTTTGAAATAATGGCAAACTATCACGCAAAAATAAATAGATAAAATAAAATAAATATTTTCGGGCATTATTTTTAACTTATAATAAAATGTAAAATGATATGTAATGAAAAAAATTGTAGAAACAGCGGAAATGGTTAGAGTTTCAATAGAACAAGAAAGTATCAATGGAAATTATAATTAAATTTATTTTTTAAATGTATCAAAATTAAAGATTTTATAATAATCAAATCAATATCATGATATTATGGTATTTTACGATGAAAATGAAACTTAAAGTTGCATGTAATAAAGAAACGAAGATAAAAAGTGACGAAATCTGTTGCATGCAAGCTTAAAAACACCTTATTACAGTTTCTTTTATCAATAAAATTTTTTTAAAAAAATAAATATTTAACCTTATCTCTACCCTTTTAAAAAAATAGAAATTTTATAATTTACTATCTACTATCGCATGAACAATTCTTATTTTTTAAATTCTACTCAGGATGTCTCACAAATAGGATCACTATTACTATAAAAATTCGATCACTATTACTATAAAAATCTTAAACTATGACATTTTTAATATAAAGTTTTCAGTTCGACTCTATTAAAAATTAAAAGAAAAAAACCCATACTTAATTAAATTATAATT
>JAOUZG010031916.1:1141285-1158832 GCA_026289955.1 Argiope argentata | reverse complement strand
ACAGATCTTATTTTGAAGAAACTGAATAATTTTCACATGGCTAAATTGTTCCCTCATGGAAATAATTATGGAGCTAATTAAATAAAATTCATATTAATCCATTTGGAAATTAGTGGATAGTACCAAGTATATTTTACAGTCTTTAAGTTTAAAACTAACTGCAGTCTTTTATTTTAAACTAACTGCAATCATTTTTTAATATTAATATTCAGAGTAAAATTTTTATAAGCGAATGAAAATCAAATTGAAAAAATGCAGAGGAGACTGAGCAAGTGATAATAGTAGTAGCTAACCGATCACTTTTAAACCTTTAGTTTATGAGGCAAATAGTTTTTTTTAATATATTATTATAACGGACTTTTTTTTGGTACCTAATTGAATAAAATTTTATTTTAATATAACCTTTCTAATTTACTTATTTTAAAAATATTGTCAAAAAGTGACAGCATGTCCTAAGGTGATGTTGACTTCGGGACAAGATGAAAATCTTGATATAAATTGAACATACTTTTATTTCTTTAAGGCAAAAAGCTATGCACTAATTATTTAAGCATTGTTAAGTACTTTTCCTTCAGTAGTAAAAATGTAAAGAAAGATTTGCTGTTTCCATATGTAAAGAAAGATTTCTTAATTTTAAAGCTTTTTGTAAATTAGATTTATAAACTTTCATACAACTAATTTATTGGAAAAAATCTCGTTCTTTCTCATAATGAATTCATATAATTCAAAATCAATGTCTTTATGTTATCAAAAATAAAACTCATAGGGTGCACAACTTTCCAAGTTTGTGCACCCTTGCCATATGTAGAAGTTGCTGGTGTCTATTCTTATTTGCAGAGGGTTAAAAAAAATCTTACAACTGCACTATCCTTATATATTTCTGCTGATTTCATAAATGCCAAATTTCTTTTTAGAAAAAAATATTCAATAACAACCTTAACCCAATTTTTTTCTCCTCAAGTTTGATATGTTTCTTGCTTTAAATGCTCTTATTTTTACTTTCAGATGTTTCCTTTTAAACTTTATATATATACATATATTATCTGTAGGGCTATACTCCTTACAGAAAGACAGTAAAGAGCATGTGATTAATGTTGTTCAAGATTCACGCAAAAAGCATTGTAACTGTCAAAGAGAAAGCAGTGGAATTCATTACGGACGACGTGACTTGATCATCAATTTCTCGGTCATTTCGTTATGATTGTAAAATAAAGTCTTTTGATTTTTTTGATATTTCTAACAGCCAAAGATTTCGTTATTCTGTTTCATTTCGTTCGTAACAGCCAAATATTCGGTATTAAACTATTGGATAAAGTAACTTTTGGTAAATAAAATACAATTTGACACTGCCAGAGAAAAGCGGAGAAATGTGAATCAAGTTTCTCATTGATAAGTTCTCAAAAGTAAAAAAATAAGGTCAATTTTGAGATACGATTTACATTTCACATAGTATGATTCAAGTTATTAATGATTGTGAAAAGCGTATTATCTAAGGTAGTCATGTCTATACAAGGAATAATCAAATATTTTAACTGCTAGTCAAAGAGACCTTATTGTATATATATTGAAAATTAAGAAAAGCTTCCAGCTAATCTCATAAACATATCTAACAATCAACGAAATGATAGCAACGGCTTCAATTGGGGAATTTCTAGTGTTCAGCAGAGCGGTAGAAGTATCCGTAAAGAGGTGAAAGTGAAATTACATGAAACAATTTAACCATTCTTTAACGTTATACCACTCGTTGCCCCGCTCTCTCTTATTATCATATCAGAACATGATATCGTTTTGGGAATGAGATTTTCTGGCGTCAACAAAAATCCGTAGATGAAAAATAAACATTTTAATCCGTAGGCGAAAAACAAAAATTTTATTATCTTCACGAGCATCTCAAAAAATCAACCTTTAATTACGCATTGCCATTCAATTTACCAAAATTCTGATTGAAAAAAATAAGTTAAGAACTTCATCAAATAAAACCTAGAAAAATGTCATTTTGAGCACGTGATTATGTGAAATGAAATAAATGGGAAATGGGATATTTTTTTTAACAAAAAATGCGAGACAAAGCTTTTCGGATCGTTGGCAATATTAAAGCGACTCATTCAATGAAACGATTAAAATGAATATAAATATAGATTAACTTGCATGAGCACGTGGTGCTTGGCCGCTCATGAAATGATGTTCTGACATGCATTGAAATATGCATAGCAGATTTCATTTTAGTCTTTGTTTTGTGTTGTGTTTGTACTAAGCAAACTATATTATTTTAATCTGAGAAATATGTTTTTTTAAATGTAATAAATAGAAAAATGTCATGCCCTCTTGTCTGGTAAAATGAATAATTAAATATAGTAGAAAAAATCTCAAAAGAGACATAAAACGTGTTAGAACATTCACAGGGTATAAAATGCAAATGAATTAATAAGTAATAGAATCACAAAACCTTACAAAAAATATTAAAATTTTCTTATTTTTTCCCTTTTTTAAAATTGCCTTTAATAATCTGAAGTCTTTCAGATAAAAATAATTTTAAAAGAATTTTTGTGGAAAGTTATAAAAAAAGAAACTTTTCCTTTTCTATATGTATTCTGTTGTTATCGATTCCATGCTGAAATCGTTTGAAATTGTTTAACTGCTTTTGAAAGAGTTTAAAAATAAAAATAAATTCGTTTCTAAAAGAATAAATTAAAGAAGAGATGAAGTAACAGCCAAGAACCTTAATCTGTTTATAGTTTAGAAAATCATCAAGCATTAGCCTTAATTGATGTTGATATTACGTTTTATTGAGAAATGTGAAAGCTTTTTACGTTTCTGCAGTCTGGAGATGCAGTCTGATTTTCAACTAAACTTTTACTGCAAAAAAAAGAAAGAAAGAAAGGAAAGGAAAGAAAGAATGTAAATTGATAGCAGGATTTTAAATGCTTTATAGCTTTCGTGAAGCATCTCTTTGTATGCATACAAATGCCCTATTAAAACTAATAATGCGTATTATTATTATTTTTACAAAAATAACATTTAAAAAGTAAATATTTTTTTTAAATCGCATTTAAAAAAATTTCACAGCTAAAATTGAATGACAAACCAAGACTAATATAAGACATATTTATAAGTTCAGATAGCTTTCTTACAAAATATTTATAGAAGAGTTTTCATGTTAAATGATTTTTTTTTTCATTTAGAAAATAATTATTCTTTAAATCATCGTGAATCTGTAGATGAAACAACTATCATAAAATTCTATTTCTTTTGAATTTCCAAACGATGTAAAACTAGATTTCGATTGCAATACCATAATGTGAAGTTATTGTGAAAAACCGTTGAAATTGAGAATAATTTTTAGTTAAAAATCTAAATAAAATTTAGAAAATGCAGCCATCATTCTGTTTTTACAGCGTGAGAATAATTACACTATAGCTTTATAGCTCTGTTTTTAAAGTCAATCCAGTAGAGCCTTTTTCAGTGGTTATTACAGCTCGCATGTGGCATGAGGCAATTCATAGATTGCAACTAGCAACAGCACACTAAGTGTATAGAAGCGTATGCAAAACTGAGCTGTCCTCATCATTTAAAGTACAACTTGCTTTTTGATTTTTCACCACAAAACACAAGCAAATAAAGGTAGCAAATGGGGTTTAGATGAAGGATATTGTGTATATCCATATAGGTTTTTTGTTTGTTTTTAAGAAATCAGTATTTTTAAAGGTCTAAGAAAAATAGGGCTATCTTTTGTGATTTGGGAATAACTTCTCTGAATGCAAACTAGTTTTCAATTTTAAACTCGAGATTTTATTAAGAAGTTGTTTATTCGATTTAATAATATGGCGGGTAGAGAAACGGATGAAAATACACTTAGCTAAAGTTAGTGTTGACAGAACACTCAATATGTTTCACAGCGTGGTCCTCAGGCAGGTTCCAATAAGAAAATTTAATCTTGAGAAAATTTGTTTTCTAATCCTACTATTTTCTCTCTCTCTCTCTCTCTCTCTCTCTCTCTCTCTCTCTCTCTCTCTATATATATATATATATATATATATATCTTGTTCAACTTTTCAATCGTCAATAAAATACTTTTTATTCATCCAATCAAGTTCATGTAAATTTTTTTAACTTGTAGTAGATAGCATATGATGTTAATACAGTTTTTTTTTCAAATATTAATTCATTAATTTTTTATTAATTAATTAGAAATTAATTTTTTCGCCTTTATAGTAGTTCTTTATAGTAGTTGCAATTGTTGGTTGAGATAACCTGGTTCGTAAGGCGTTGAATTCGCATCCCTTGTGTTGCGAATCTTAACTTGGTCACAAAGTTCTCCATGTCGAGAGTTATACCACTGGGGGAACTGAGCCGAAGGTGATCGTTATTCGGATGCTCAGGGATCCATACCCTCAGTAGCTGTTGGTCCGTTACTTCCGTTGTAAAGCTGAACACGAGAACACCAGTTGTAATTATTTAATAAAAAGTAACTGAAACTTTAAAAAAATTCTAACTTCCGGTTTTTTGTATAACTTGTTTTATATTAGATTATAACTACGTTCTTATAACTCCGGTAGGAGATCTCTTTCTAGTATTTAGTGCCGAGGAAAAAAGGTTAATAACTGTGCGTTAGCTTAATTCGTCACAATATGCGCGATAATATCACTTACTTCGATGAGAAGATGTCACCCAAATCAAAGGCTTTATGCAAAAAGGCCACTCATCTATGTCCCTCTTAATCGATGATTGAGAAGTTCCCTTTCAAATGGGGCAGAAAAGCATATTTGTCCAAAGGGCCTCTTACTCTTCACAAATAAGTTCAGATTTATTTGACGGTGCTGGTCTTGAGCTGTTAAGGAGAGAATAACATCACATATCTAACCTTCTTGAAGGACAAAGTTATAGAGAAAGTGGATTCACATTTTTTTTTCTGGTGGTCATCTTTGTGAACTCCGAGAAACTTAAACTTTTGTGCGATGAAGCGGCAATAATCTCAATACATAATTATAATAGGTTAAACAATATTGATCAGCTATGGATGAAGAATATTTTAATGAATTATAGTACTCATACTAATGGATTATAGTATCACCAAGAGTTTTGAGGAGAATTTTGGGAATAAGGATTGATATTTTGAGAATAAATGGATTCGCCAGCTCAATTTCCGGACTTTAATCTGATGCAACATCTTTGGAATTACTTCAGAAGACAAGTGGTTGCTTCAAGTATCTCTCCGAGATTGTGAAATGAGCTTGAGTGAGGAGTTGTTTGATGAATTGTGCTTCATTTCCATACCGGCATTCGGGAATGTGATTGAAAATATGAAAAATCGATACCTCCTAGGTAAAACAGAGAATTTTTAAAACTAGCTTATTCATTTTTAATTGACATTTTTTTTTTTCATTTATCCAATACTGGATCTCATTTTTCGTATCCTTTATTCAAAAAGTAAAATTTTAATAAATTGTGCATGCAGCTAAATATTAAACGCATATTGAAATTAAAGATTTCTGGGAAATGCTCAAATACTTAAAAATTCGATATGAATATATACAGTGCTCACTCTTTTAGTAGCCCAATAGCCAATTTCTAAAGTCATGGAAATAGAAATATAATAAGTTCCATATGGGAAAAAGTTTCAAATGATTGAAAGAATAATTTTTGAACAACTTATATCAATAAATTATTTCTGAAAAAGATAAGAATTATAACATTATGTGGGGCCTTGGTCTGAAAAATGCTTTCATTATTTTATTACTAAATCGGCCAAGTTATGACAATTAACTTCGTATTGGCGTCCCTGTACATGTATGGTTGTTTTCCTGTGTTCTATCTGTAAGGTGTGTGAATATGTCCCCCCCCCTGTAAAAAGGGGTTGTGCAAGTGAATGTGATGAGTGAGTAGCAAAAGTCATACTATTGACCCTGGTTGGCAAAACTACTGTCTGTCCATAAGGAGATCTCTGGCCGACAGTCGTCTATATTTACGGCGGGCGTTATAGAAACAGGCGTCGATAGGGAGGATCCATTTCGAATGGGTGGAATCGAACGGAAATCTGCGGGGGTATTCTTTATCTTGGCGAAAAACTGAAGCGATAAAAAAAAAACTATTGCTCATTCGTCTTCTCGCTTTTACCGCAGTTGCTCGTATCTTTATATTTGCTTAGCTTACTTCTTTTATATATTATTAATATTTTCTTTGGTTAATATTAACTGCATTTCATTATTTAATAATTTTAGTCTCTTGAATTTTGAGATCCTTTAAAATGCCTTTTCGATTTAAGAACGGAGAGACTTTAAAATCACAAGCACGTAAAATTGTGCATAATGTTATAGAATTTTTCTTGGAACTTGCTGAAAATTCGTATTGGGAAAAAGATGGGGTTTTAGAAGAACTAGTGGATGAACTAGTAATTCAGATTGGAAGTACTGAATCGGATTCCGATTCAGAAGAAATGGAATCTTGTCACAGTGTTTTAGAATTCTTTTAATTGAAAGTACACGACTGTCACACGATCGCCGCTAGTTTTGCACTCTTTTAATAATAATTAATGTGTTTTATAAATAAAAAGGGAATTTTAAAATTGCTTTTTTTGTTTCATTTCAATTAGTTTAATCGTAAGTTATAGAAGATATAGAATTTTATTTAGTTTATTTCCTGAAGCTACGAAATTTATTTGATTCCTTTTTGTTATTTTCTATTTTTTCAATAATGTGCTCTTGTTTTCTGTTATTCAATATGTCGATAGTCAAAAGTTTCAGCTTAACATACTTTTGATTATCCTTAAAATTTGATAAAATGTAATTGTTAATTTTGAGTTTCGAAAAATAGTATACGTATCAAAAATAAATAAATAAATTTATTTTGGAGAAGTTTTAAACATATTTAACAATGGATATTTTACTAACAGTGACCTTTCATAAAAAATTATGAAATAATTACGATTATTATGTTATTATTTTTATGTTGAATTAGACAGATTACTTCGCGTTTCCTGCGGAGAATTTGATCTTAAGTAGTTACATAAATTTAAAACAAATAAAATGAAGATTAATTTTTTGTCATGCTGGATTCTACTTAATTTTTTTTTCTTCTTGTGCATTCGTTAGACATATAAATAATTATTCAGTTTTTTTATTTGATTTACTCTGTTCTTTCTGTACTAATCAGAAAGGAATTTCTACATTATTCTAACAGGAATAATATATTTTATCAAAATTCCAAGTACGCAAAGGATTTTCGGCCCAGTGAATTATTTTTCGAATTTGCTTTCGAAAATTAAAGGCAATATATCAATACCGCCAATTAGGCGCTAAATGCGCCAACGTAAGAAACTTGAATGAATTTCTACCTCTGCGAAATGGACTCTTCCTGCAGTAACCTGTTTCTATAATTCCCGCCGTAAACATAGACGACTGTCGGCCAGAGATCTCCTTATGGACAAACAGTACAAAAGACGAGACGCTGATTAGGCTTAAATCGCTGACTACCTCACTGAGCTTGCTCATGGTAAGTGCCATTAGATAAAACAACAACTTCATATTGTTTTGACTAAAATCGAATGACTGATAGCTGTTTAACCTAAATATGAGTTGTGTACAAATTTCTTTCAAAGGGAAAAAAAAGATTGGACGAAATTAAAAATGCCCTTGTTATTCTTCATTAATTTATATATTCAATAAAAAATGCATAAAATAAGTATTTAACCTGTACATAAATAATAATATAAAAATATGATTTATTTAGTAAAAAATATAATGGAAAATTGAATTTTTTTATTACAAATTAAGATAATATTTAAAATGCTATTGTAAACAAAGATTATAAATGACAATAAAGTGGTTTGAAACAACTTAAGCGTTAAGCTTAACGAAAGTTTGTTACATTCATGACTATTTAAATTTCCTTATTAATTCTTGTCCAGGTGTAAAGCCATACAGAAACCCGGTGTAACAAGTAAAAGTGCAAATGCACAGCCAATTTTTTTAATTAATAAACATTCAGTCAAATAAAAAAAAAACTAACCATTTAAATAAAAACACAGAAAAAATTAGAAATAACATATTAGTGGCAGCTGTAATTTTGCTTCGTAAAAGGATTTAAATTTTCATTTGCCTGTTAGCAGCTAATTTGCAATATGTTAGACATAATTATGACTCCCGTTTGGAAATTTATACTGTTTTTTTTTTCATTATTCTGAGACGATTGCTTTTCAACGATTCCATCTCACTAAGGGGTGAGACGTGGAAGGATGTGCTCATTTCCGTAATTTACTTCATCGTTAAATGTAAACTTTCATCTTGACTCTTCACTCCTCCTTTCATCTTGACTCTTCACTCCCATTTTGTCGAGTTAAACCCATCCTAATGAAACCGTAAAAACGGAGAGTGTTTCATAATCCATTGGCAAACAATATTTTAGTTCTTTTTTTTACTTTCTTTCCACTTTTATGAGTAATTGGATTTTTCCAATTTTCTAACTGACATAAAATATTTTACCGTTTTAAATATACAAAAATTTTGCTAAATTTAGCACAAAAAGTATTCATGAGTCTGTAAGATGAAAAAATGTTTGTTAAGAAGTAATTCTATGGCAAAAATATTTTTAAACCGTTAGTAATATTTTTTCATGTTAAGTGCTCGAAAAAAATCAAAGCTTACTAAAATAATAATACATAGCAAATGATCTCTTAACGTCTCGAGAGAGAGAGGGTATTTTGTAGCAAAGCGAGTCTTAAACAATAATTTTTAATGTTTTAAAACTAAAACAGTTTTAATCACGGGATAATAATTTTTTGTGTTTAAACTACTTTAGGTCAATAATTTTTTACTAAATACGATTTATCGGACGGTAAGAATCGGAAAAGAAGATATATATTCAAACTACATAAAATTTATTTCGATTCGCCATTTAAAGGATTTTTTTTTAAATTATCATATTTTATCTTGAAACGATTTAAAGATTAGCTGTTGGGCTTCGATAAGAGTACAAGTTCTTTATATTGAAAAGGGTCAAATCAAAAGCAGTGTTTGCCTTTTATCTTTTATTATCTATTTCGATACTGTATCATTGATATTCTCAAACTTAAAATCTTTAAATAATCTCCAGTTTTGCACTATATATTCAAAGGATTTAATAGTCGAAAAACTATTTTTTTTAAAATGATTGATGCTGCTGTTTTTCATTATCAAATATTTAACACAAATTTCCCTCCTGAGTTTCAGCAACCTCTGCTTAGTTTTTGCAATGCTTTAATTGATCTTCCTACAGTAACTCAATTTTTGTTGTATCTCAGGGCCTGAGAGACAGTGCACTGTAATTCCTTTGGAAATTTCTTGTCGCGTTATCTGTTATTTTTTTAATGGAGAAGAACTTAAATGTGTTATTAAGAACTTTCTTTTTTTATAGCCTAAGCCTTTTTTTTCTAATTCCTTTAAGCATTATGTCCTTCCTGTATTTCCTGCAGGTGTACTTTTTGGAATGATATCGAATGTTTTGTAGATCATATATCTTTAAAAAAACAGTATTAAGTAAAAACAAATAATACAAAAAATGAAGTCAATTCCTACTAAGGTCAGAAAAGAAATTATTTGTTTTAATTACATTTTACTAAACAATTAAAATTGCTGTTTTCATGTTCCTCTTTACAACCGAAAGAGGGGTGCAGTAGTTTCTGAGGGCATGGACCCCTGAGCACTCGACGGCAGAAGTCTGATACATGTCACAAACCCTTTTTGTGGGGCGGGCTTCATTCATGCATTTTATTCATTCATTAATTAATCGTAATTTAGGTCTGGAGCACAAAACGATCACCCCTGACCCAGTACCCCATTGATATTACTCTCGACATGGAGAACTTGGTGACCACGACAAATTTGACTTCCACCACCACACCACATACCCATGGAGAGACTTCGACAGGCGGATTCGAACTCACAGCCCAAAGGAGGCGAGTCCAACGCACTACCAACCAAAGCTATCCTTGAAAAATTATTAAATTTACTATAAATAATCAATGAAAAAGTAATACTAGTGTTGAGGATTCAAAGCCAATTGCGGCAACTCAAAATGCGTGAATTTTCTCCACCAGTTGGAGTAACGCAATGCAGATCAAGAAATTTTTAATTTTCTTTATTCTGAATTATTTTAATGCTTAAGTACTTCAAAATGAATCGGAGAAATCGATTAATTCACAATGTTAAGAAAATAAACAGAATGGTTTGAAATAATTGGCGTACAGCATGTTAAGCCCAAACTCATTTGCATGGAGGGAAAAGGCAAGTAAGTAACTGAATTCGTTACTTACTTGACGGGAGGGGGGAATGAAGAGTTTTGGCGGGAAATTTAGTTTTCAATAAATTAATAAAAATTAATGAATTAACATTCGAAAAAACTGAATTAATATCAAATGTCATCCACTACAAGTTTCAAAAAGTGTATTTGAATTTGATTGAATGAATAAGCAGTATTTTATTAACAACTGAAAATTTGAACGAGATATATATTTATATATGGAGAGTGTGAGTTAATAGTAGGGGTTGAATGAATAAAAGGGATGTATTAATATCAAAAACTTACTTTGGTCATCTTCCCCTAATCTGAAACGCCAGATATTTTTTTCGTAAGATTAACAAGAAACAAGATATAAGTGAAGAATGTATGAAAAGATATGAAAGAAGCAAATGTAAAAGCGCATTGTTTAAGATAGTCGTATATAGTAAAGAATAGCTTAATATCTTCTCCATTACTTCACGAAATCTTGAGAATAATAGCAAGTTAGGCAAAATAGGCGAACATCATCAAACAAACAAGCAAATGGAAGCAGTGGCTTCAACGTGTGAGTAGTTTCTATTTAGCAGAGGAACTCTTGAAGTATCCATAAAATAAGGAAATTTAAATATCACGTAAACTATTTTTTTGTTTTATTATCATGTCAGAACATGATGTTTTTTTAGGAATGGGGTTTTGTGTCGTCAACAAAAACATGTAGGCGAAATGTAAAAATTTTAAAATCTGCACGAGCTTCTCTATAAATCACCTTATAATAATGCGTTGTCATTGCATTTACAAACACTCTAATTTTTTAAAAAATAAGTTAATGACTACAGAAAATAAAACTTAGAAAAATTGCATTTTAGCACGTGATGATATGAAATGAAATAAATAGGAAATGGGATATTTTTTAAGCAATAAAGGCGAGACACAGTTGTTTTTTTTTGTTGACAATACCAAAGTTACTAATTCAATGAAACAATTAAAATGAATAAAAATATAAGTTCACTTGCAAGTGCACGGGGTGCTGGGCCGTTCAAGAAGTGATGTTTTGATATGATGTATTGAAATATGCATAGTTGATTTCATTTTCATTTTTTTATTTTTTTTTATTTTATTTTTCCCTTAACGTCAATTTATCTAAATCACCTAAATATATTTTTAATGGTAGATTTTTATTCGGTGCATAATTTTTTTCCTTAAATATACTAGAAACTGTTCTTTTTTATATAAAAAACCTAGAAAGAATTCGATATATATAGATTTTCAATTATATGGACCTAATCAAGAAATTCGTAAATTTCAATAAGAACACTGTTTTTTAGAATTCCTGCTCTTAGAATAAATCCTTTCCTTCCTTTTTTTCCTTCTTCCATTTCACTTCCAAGAGTTAGGTGAGGTATATTTTTTGCCTCCCTCAAATTCGTAACCTTGCTGCCTTTCCACATCATTTAATCAATTAATTGTGGTTGACCAAACAAATGGCTAAAATAAGCTATATTTAGTGCATAGTTTCTCTATTTTATCCCGATACAAAAATTTATTGATGCATTGCGACCTGCTTAAGTGCTTCAAATCACTTCGTTCACTCATATCAATTGCAACATCTCAGCCCAAACGTAACGACATTTAAATGATGTTCTGCAGCGTAAATTTAAGTATGTTTTAAGTTTTTTTTAAAACTCTATTTGTCCTTGCCTATCAATGTGTATGTAACTTCTCTCACAACAGCATGGGCTTTTTTTCGAAGTATACAAAAAATACAAAACTGTAATTTTAAAAAAGAAGAGGGGGGATGCTTCCCTCTTTCGAATGATTTCCCTTTTCAATTTATCTTAGATTTAAAAAGAAATAAAAGATTAAAATGAAATTTGTTATGCATATTTCAATGTATCATGTCAGAACATAATTTCTTGAACGGTCAAGAACCACTTGCTCGTGCAAGTTCAATTACATTTTTATTCATTTTAATTGTTTCATGGAAGGAGTCACTTTAGTATTGAAAACTATCAAAAAAACTTTGTCTATCATTTATTGTTTAAAAAAATATCACATTTCCTATTTATTTCATTTCCTATAACCACGTGCTCAAAACGACATTTTTATAAGTTTTCTCTGCTGTAGTCATTAACTTATTTTTTTAATCAAAGCTTTTGTTAATGCAATGACAGCACGTTATTAAGCTGATTTTTTTAATATGCTCGTACAGATAATAAAAATCTTATTTTTCACCTACGGAATTTTGTTGACGCCAAAAACCTCATCCCAAAAACAATATAATGTTCTGATTAAACAAACAAACAAACAAAAAATACTGAAAATTGTGGGAATTGTCTAAAATAATATTTAAAATAAGTTCTAAGAATATATTAAAGAGAAATTTTATAAATTTTCTTAAAACAAAGGATATCTCAGAAATTTCTTGACTGATCACGAATAGGAATTTAAAAGTGGTTGGGGTCGCAGTGGCCGGGTGGTAAATCTCGACCTCTGAACCGGAGGGCTTCAGGTTTGGAGACCACCGAGAAAAGATTGAAAGAAACTTTTCCAGACCCCGACTCCACCGAGAAAACGTCGTATAAACTGGCATGGTGCACGATCAATCCGTCGGGGACAAGCACCATTCTACTGGTGTAGAGTGAAGTTTGGCGAGGGGGTGCCAACTCAGGTGTCATTCTTATCATCTGACCGTGATTCAAAATTACTTGGTCCGTCCCAAAATAAACTTGGTTCTATTTTAAAATGGAACGCAAATATAACTAAACTAAGCTAAATAGGAAGCATTGGGAAAATCGACGAGCGGGGCAAGATGAAGAATAATTTAATGTTACTTTATGTTTTTAAAACTCAAACTTTAAAAGCGTTTGGACACTGCTAAAAACTAAAAAGTTGAGCAGTAAAGCCGTTGTCGTCAATTTATTGTTGGTGAAATGATAATCCTGTGTTTTGAATGGCATGCAATTTTTAAAGTTTGCAAAGCAAGAAAATATATTTGATAATTTTTTATACGTGAATAGCTTAGAAAATACATTTTTAAAATAAATTATATTCATTTACATTATATTTTTGTTAATTTTATGTAAAAATTAGATGTTTACAATGTTTTTAATCGTGGTAAGATGTCGGGGTAAATTAATGACATTATCATTGTATCTCAGGTTATTCTTATTTTTCACTTGACATTTATATGCATTTATTGATTATCTCCAGCTATTTTCTTAATTAACAGGATTCCTTAACTATTTTAAATCATGCCATAATTCTCATCGATTAACATATAAAATTTTAATACTTACATCTACGGAAGATATTTTAAGAAAGTAATGGAAACGCCTAAGGCATTTTGTTGTTGTTTTCGTGTTCCGCCTTATAACGGAAGGAGGGGATGCAGTAGCTTTTGAGGGTATGGACCCTTGAGAACCCGAGGTCAAAAGTCTGACTTCTAGCTTACGCATGCCACAAACCCTTTTTACAGAGCTGACTTCATTCATGCATTTCATTCATTCATTCACAGATCGTAATTCAGACCTCTATCAGAGAACGATCCCCTCTGACCCACTACCCCGAATGGTATTACTTTAGACATGGTGTATTTTGTAACCACGATAGTTTTAACATGCAATAGTCACCACACACAAGGAGTGTCTTTAGTTGGCGAGTTTGAACTCAGAGCCCAAAGGATGCGAATCCAACGCCCTATCAACCAGGCTATCCCGGCCCATAACACGTACGGTATAACATGAACATTTTAAACATAGTTCCTCAATATTGAATCAAGATGACATTTTGACAAAGGAAGAGGTTGGAATATTAAAAAAAAAAATCGTATTTAAGAAAGTGAAACTTGTTTTAGAAACTTGCTTACATGAAAGCATGTGATTTTTAACGTCAGAAAAACATAGTTTATAAATGTAATTCATGGATATTTAATAAACATAAAAGAATGATGAATCTTAACTTTTTTTCCACAAACTTATTATATGTATAATTATACCTGAAGAAATTTTAAGAATTTAGTTTATTATATAATAATAAATTCATTTTTTAGCATTCCAAAATAAATATGAGTCAAATACTTTCTGCGAGCAACATTTAAAAATTTCAGAAATTAAAAAAAAACCAGCTGTGGTAATTATCTATACTACTATTATAAATGTGAAAGTTTGGATGGATGGATGATGGGGTTCAATCACGCCAAAACGGCTGAAGAAAATTCATTGAAATTTAGCACATAGATAGATTATAATCTACAGCAGAACATAGGCTAATTTGTATTCCGGTTAATTAAGTGGTAAATTTTTTATTAATTAAAAACTAACTTTTCCGCCCAAAAATAAAAAAAATTCGAAAACATCTGCCTGAGCTTTCTGAATCGTTTGTTTTAGTTTTTCTATTTCCGGTGTTCTTTTAATATTATCTTACTATTCTAAAGGAATGTTTATTAAATTTTTTTCTTATGCTGTTCTTGTGTTAATATAATTCGTTATTTCCTATTCGTTTCTCTTGATTTTTTTCTTGCTGTATTTATTTCTTTTGTCTATTTTCATAATTTTCGATTAAATTTTTTAGTGCATTCAGTATTACTGCATTTATTTATATTTTTTTCTATTTTCCAGTAATTTACTCCAACGGGCTTCGAAACCTTGTGACTGGAAATGCCATTTCACTAAAATTTAGTGGAAAACTAGTGTTTTTTTTGGCAAAAATGACTATATACCGGGTGGCCAGAAATAAAACACCCCTACTCTGACCTCCCTGGATATCGAACTACTCAGTGTAAAGGCTTGAAAATTTGTGGACATACTATTCAAAAAATGGGGAAACGGATTTCACGAAAAAAAATTTAGTTCCAGAAATCACCGATAGGTGGCGCTGTACCACTGGACGTATGCTGAAAAGACACAAGAACACGTTTTAAACACATTTTATTTGAAAGTACCAAGCATACATGAAACAAGGACGTTATCGATGCAGGGAATGCTGCTCAATATGGTTCCCTTCCTGAAGATGTAAAATGTGAAGTCTGTGGACAGCTTGTTCAACTGCGGATCGTAACTGGTCATCTGAGATGCTTCTCACATGCAGACTGATACTCTCTTTCAAATCTGCCAAGGTTATCAGACGTTCTCGATAAACAAGGTTTTTTAAGTGTCCCCAAAGCCAAAAATCACACGGATTAAGATCCGGTGAATGAGATGGCCAAGTTGTCGGAAACGCGCGACTGATTATTCTGTCAGTGGTGAAATGTTGGCGAAGAAACTGTTGCACAGGAAGTCCAATGTGTGGAGGTGCTCCATCTTGCATAAAAGTAATGGTGTCAAGGCATTGGCGCTGCTGCAAATGGGGTACAACAAATGTTTCGAGCATCCTTTTGTACCTGTTGGCCGTCACGGTACATGTCTCAAGGCCATTGGAAGTAACCTCTTCGAAAAAGAACGGTCCAAGGATGAATGTGGCTGTGAATCCACACCAGACTGTAACTTTCGGTGAGTGGAGTGGAATCTCTTGGAAGGTACGGGGGTTTGTCGTGTCCCATATGCGACAGTTATGGGTGTTCACTGTTCCACTGAGGTGGAAATGGGCCTCATCGCTCCACAGAATCTGCCACGGCCACGATGCATCCACTTCAACTCTAGCAAGAAATGTCAATGCAAAGGTCAGTCGCATCTCCCTGTCTGTGGCCAGCAATTGTTGATTAGGGCGGATTTTGTACGGGAAACAATGCACCATTTTTCTGAGTACGTTCCACACTGTGCTATAGGGAACACCCAAGTGTCGTGACACTGCACGTGCACTACTGCAGCCTAAAACATTATCCATTGACTGTTCAACAATACCGGTGGCAACATCTTCAACGACATCTGAACGAACCGGTTTGCGTCCTCGACCAGGCTGAACTCCAAGATGTCCAGTTTCCTCGAATCGAGCGATCATTCTCCTGAGAGCTTGTGGAAGCAATGGTCCCTTACGCAAATCCTTAAGTCGGCGAAACTCTCGAAGTGCTGCTGGAGCATTTCCTTTATTCTCGTAAAACAACTTCACAAGCAAAGCGCGTTCTGGCAGCGTGACAGCCATCACTAATAAGAATGACATTCCCCACCTTTTAACATGGCTTCTAACCATGCTTTATGCAAATTTTTCTGGTTACAGTATGAAATTGCAGTTACAACGGGAGTTCTAGCTTCTTTACTGTTTTTATTTTCCATAAGGGGCAGAAAAATTAAAAAGGAAGCATGGAAGCATTCCATTCCGCATAAACATTTTAATTTTTATTATTATTTGTGTCTTTTGATCATAGTTCCAGTTGTGCAGCGCCACCTATCGGTGATTTCAGGAACTAATTTTTTTTTTCGTGAAATCCGTTTCCCCATATTTTGAATAGTATGTGTACAAAATTTTGAGCCTTTACACTGAGTAGTTCGATATCCATGGAGGTCAGAGTAGGGGTGTTTTATTTCTGGCCACCTTGTATTAAAATTGTATTAAATTGTATTTGTGTTAGCTATATATTTTTTATATATGCTTATAGTGGTATGTTTCCGATAGCAAATAATTTAGAATTCCGCCAAATTTTCTCAAATTTCTTTGACGATTGTTCGTTTGCGCCCTACAAACTGAAAAGTATCCTTATGGTTTTAATAAAATAACATCCTCCCACGCTAATGATGTTAGACGTAACGGTTATTTCAAACGATTCCGTTTATGTTTGTAGTGTATGATGAATTAAACATTGTTAACATTGCTAAATAATAGATCTTTTGATTCCTTCAGAAGTGCTTTTGAATGAAAATAAAACAGATGAATTGAAACTAAAATTTTCTAATCTGCATTGCGTTACCCCAGCTGGCACTTAAAATTCACATCTTTGCGTTGCTCCAATTGACGTTGAAAATTTGTGCATGCATACGGTTTCGATAACATTTTAGATTGTCACTTCTCACATATACACATCAAAATTTCCACGCGCACGAAGTCGCGGGTAAGAGCTAGTTTTTTATAAGTACAAAAATACTCAAAATTCATTGACGAGTTTCAAAACATATTTTAAATTCTTTTTCTAATAATTATTTTGGTAAATGATGCCAAATTAATCGTCTTAAAATACTAGTGTTAATGATTCCACAAAATAAATAAATTCTAAAAAATGTTGTGCCAAAGATAGTCAATAATGTAATTATAAAACTATTTCAAGTTATGAGAGAAAGAGTTATCTATTAATAAATGAGGAAAAAAAACTTTTTCGAAAAAAGTATATTATATACATATATTATTATATATATAAATAGACATATATAT
>JAOUZG010031916.1:1111215-1140885 GCA_026289955.1 Argiope argentata | reverse complement strand
TTAGTTATAATTATATATATATAAATTAAAAAATATATATATAATAGCGTAAAGAAAGAAAAGACATTTATATATTATCATGCACAATAATCGGCATATAATAATAATTATTATCTATATATTAATATATATTTTCTATATATTATCTACTTCGGTTAAAACAATAAACAACCAGAATGAGACAATTGACATTTTTTAAAAATAAAATAGAATAAGAAGAATACATTTTAAAATAATTCGTTATTGTTTATATATATATAAAACAGTGTAAATAAGAAAAACATTAATTTATATTCGTAGTTTTCGTTAGCAATTCATTTCGTTTGTATTTATGCTGAGAGAGTTTAAATTTGATTCATTGAAAGATTATATAATTAAAATAAATAGATTAATAATCTTTCATTATACTTTAAGCCAATAAAATTCAATCAATTAATTTGATTTTGTTAAATTGATTGTAAAAAAGAATGAAAGAATATTAATTATTTTTCTTTATAAATTATTTTAATTTTGCAGTACAGGCTCTTTATTTAGCATACTACATGATGAATAAATTTATTAATTTTGATAAATTTATTGTTTTTATTTGAGTGAAATTTAACAGCAAATTTAGGCGAAAATTGGTTACCTAAAATGTTCATTTCTATTTATTATTTATACAGTTAAAATATTATATGAAAAGATTATTTATATTAATTTCCGTAATATGTATTAATATTAATTCCCATATTATTTTCCGAGAAAGAAATGTAATTTCCCGGAAAAAGTTCACATTACAAAAATTTGTTTTAAAACATTAGGAGAATTTTCTCGTTTAATTGTTTTTTATGATACACGACAACAAATACAGCAAAAAAAGGAACGTTTTTAGTTAAGTTTCTCCATATAGTGTAGAGAAGTAACAATGATTTTTGAGAAATTTTTTTTTGATCGACTAGATCTACTTTTTTCGAATGATCTACAAATATAAAGTAAAATCTACATTTGAAATCTAATTTATCTAACTAGTTCATTTTTTTAAAAAATTATCTTGTTCAAGATACACTGATAATATACTGATACTTTATCAGTCAATCGATTTCGTCTATAATTTACTATTCATTTTAAAACTTGATTTAAAATTTCCTTTTTTTATTACATTAGCTTAATCAAATTTTATATGATATTCTTTGGTTTTCGAATGAGGTTTGCACCTCCCCCCGTTTTTTTTTTTTTTTTTTTTTTTTTTTTTTTTACAGCTAGATGTAGAGGTAGGAATAAAAATCAAAGCCGATTTCTTAATGCTCAAACTGTTGATTCAATAATCGATCAGACTGACTTTCCGTTAGGATTTCGTTTAATATTTTGTCGCATACCAATTTCCTTTGTCTTTTTCGTTTCGTTAGAGTTATTCTGTTCTCATGTATCTTCATAAATAAAAATTCCACAGTTGTGCATTTTATTATTAAGATGCACTGCCAGAAAGATCGTTTAAAATTTTGAACTTAGAAACATAAAAGTATAATAATATTTTAGGTTTTATTTGTCTGGGTTAAATACATCAGCTGTTGCCGCCTAAGCGTTAGAAATTTTACAATACGCAATACCAGTCAGAATATATATATATATATATATATACTTGTGTGTGTAAGTGTTTGATAGAATGTCAGTCTTAAATCCTTGTCATCATAATGAATGAAAGCGAAGATACAAATTTGTATTTAAAATTCACATTTTAAAGAAATTACATTTTAAAATTATCACTTTTTAAAAGATTATCTCTTTTATCTTTTATCTTTTTTTTGCACTAAATATAATTTAAAATTATCACTAAAGTCGTGCGTAATCGACAAATTCAATAAGACGGTATAATTTTTCTTAATTTCCTTATTATAATAATGTACCTTGTTTCCTTTTAAAACTAGTTAAAAAATTATGAAGATTAAAGAAAAAAATCGCATGGAAATCAAATTGATGAATCAAAACTAATATTTTGAATTTTAAAATGGCATAAAATCGCTCTATGTGCTATAATATGATATTGAATGAAAAACATTTGATCATTTCTTAATTAATTTGGAAATATCATTACAATTCTTTTTTAGTAAACTCTTACGCGTTTAAACGTTTTGCTTATTTACATTTCTTTTAATTATTTATATTTGCTATTGGTTTTTATTGAATATTTAATTTTCTATCTTCATTAATATGCTGTTACCTTAATTGAAAATAAAATTCATATTCTTTTTTTTTGGGTATATTAATACAGATTAATACAGATATATAGTTATTCAATGGGAAAATTTTTTCGTAGTACAAATTCTCATGTTTATTATCATGTCAAAACATTATGTTATTTTGAGAATGAGGTTTGTGGCGTCAACAAAAATCCGTAGGCGAAATATTGAAATTTTTTTGTCTGCACGGGCACCGCAATATATCAGCTTTTAATAACGCGTTGCCATTGCATTCACAAAAGTTCTGATAAAAAAATAAGTTAATGGCTACAGCAAATAAAACCGTGAAAAATGTCATTGTGAGCACATGATTATATAAAATGAAATAAAAGGAAATGCGATATTTTTTTTTAATAATCAATGCGAGACAAAGTTTTTTGGATCGTTTGCAATTCTAAAGTGACTCATTCAATGAAACAATTAAAATAAATGAAAATATAATTTAACTTGCACAAACACATGGTGCTTGGCCTTCAAGAAATGATGTTCTGACACGATACACTGAAATATGCATAGCAGATTTCATTTTAATCTTTATTCAGAATTGTTTTTGTCGAAATAAAACTATATTTTTTTAATAAAAGACTTTTTCTTCTGCTGAAGCTGAGGCCTACTTTCCAAAAAGTAGTCAATATTAAATTTTTGGCTTCTGATACACCGATATGCCGTATTGAGCTTTCTAATTTACACAATACTCAACTTTTATTCTGTACAATGCTTATATCACATAAATTAGATAAAGTATGACACTTTATTACGTTAAGAATTTCCACAATCGAAAACAAATTGCTTTATTTTTTTTTCAAATAATAGCATTGACAACGAGGGATATTTATTGAGTAGCTGAAAGCTGTGCCTCGATCTTCAATTCTTTTCTGTTTTCGTATAGATAGAAAACAAATCAGAATTCATCCTACTTAAGGAAAGACAATCACTTTTAAAGTAAGTGGGTGGCAATGAAAATGTCAGTCAAAAACAGAATAGTTCATGCAGAATTAAAAAGTCATACATTCCACTGAAGAGAGTCATTGAAGCTTTCAGAGAAAAACAAAGCCCTAACCGATAATTATCATCTCGGTAACAGACAGGTTACGTTTGCTTCATATTTGTTGGTCGTAAATTTCTGTCTTCTAACAGACAGACCTTTCTTTAATTGCTGTTTTTATCTCGGATCAACGTTTTTTAAAAAAATAAATATTCAAATTCAACTCGTTTTTTAATCTGACAAACAAATATGCAGGCAATATTTTGCATCCTTTGCACAACTCCCATATTCATTTGTCACAAAAATGCTCAAAAGTCTGAAGGAATGGCTTTGCAGGTGCAGTCAAAACAACAACAAGTTTTTTAAAAAGTCGAAGTTTTTGCCAATGTTTTGAGATTTCTTTCTTTCTCTCCTTCCAAATGAAGTCTGAAGAAATTTTTTTTATGATTTTAAATGCAATAAACATAAAAAATGGAATTTTTATACAAAAAATATAACGAGAAATATTACTATTAAACTTGACCTTTTTTTGAAAATCTTTTATTGTATCTTAAAAATCTCACGAAGATGTTTTGAAAACTTTTAATATATTTGCCATTAAATATCTTGGTCATTTGACATATGACCATTTTCTAAATTGGTGTAGATAAGCCTACATTTTCCCGAAAAAAAACAAGAAGAGAATTCTAATCTGAAATGAGGTTCGAATAAAAGCAGACACATTACAGAAAATTGTATTTAGAGTAAGCAGAACTTGAAATGCTTCTTCAAAGGTTAAGAGCAATGGATTTCCAATTAGGTAGACCGTTAAGCTGAAAAGGAGGCACAAAAGGGAGAAAAATCATTTTGTTAGTTGATAAATAAATCTTACAAAAAAACGTTAATTCCATAAACTTTATACAATATAACTGGCTAAGTTTCTGATATGTCCAATTACATTCACTTAGTTATTACCGGAATCTTGATAAGCGAAAACTCCTCAACATAGGAATCAATAATTTCTCATGTCTTCAGCATCTCCCTTATTTCAATGGGAAGTTGCTGCTCTGTTGAGTCTATTATTTCATCCTCTCCAAACCAAATCTCCTCCCCAGCTTTTTACTGTGACACAGAATGCAGCTCCAAAAGTTCTTTGTTGATTTTGGCTTTTTCGTCCACTTTGAGAGCTGAAGTGAGTGATGAAGAGTGATGCCACCTTTGCCTAACTTAGATATTTCCATCATTTTCTTCGATTCTTTAGAGCGAAACCTTTGATAAATTAACATAATTATTAATCCAAATTAATTTAACGAATTAAATTTTAATTGGACTTACTCGTGTCATTTGGAATTGTAACAAAACTTTAGTTACGTGTGAGCTTTGGTTTCAAAAATTTAAGAGTCCAGTTGTTTTTTGCTATCGAAATAATAAGAACTGAAATGTGCTGATTCTGCGAAAGGAAGTAAAGTTTGGACTGAAGAAGTTTCATCGCTAAAAATTTTCAACGACACAATTTAAATATTGCTTCACAACGTATTTTAAAATTCCCCGCGTTTTCGCGCATGCGTTAGGATGGATTAAATCGTCAAAATAGAGGTGAAAGGAAAGATGAAAGGAGGAGATGTTAACATTTAACAATGAAGTAAACTCGAATTACTCGTGGACTGAATAAAAATAATACGGTAAGAAAAGACACTATACTAACTTAAACGCGAAAAAAAAAATTGAATGAAAAAGTATCTTATAGGTCAAAAATCAGGGTCAAAGAATGATGAAGAATTCTAGAAATGATGGAAAATTCCTTCCACGTGTCTTTCTTTAATAAGACAGAATCTCCAAAAAGTGGTCATCATAATATACTGAAACGGATAGTATTAGCTTATGATTTTGCTTACTTTTAACTGTTGCTACTACTCGACAATAAGTAATAACAACAGTTTTTGTGTCGGCCACACACGTAAGCATTTAACATATTATATATATATATATATATATATATATATATATATATACATACAAATTTATGCATTCTTCTTCTGATAATAAAGCATTTTATTACATTTTTCCATTAAAGTCTATTCTTATTAACGAATTTAAATGTTTCATATTTGCCCCCGCATTTTGATATTCCTATATTTTTCATTTCCAAAAATTTCCAAAAATCTCCATTGCTAGTTCGGTGTCTTTTTATCATATATGAAGATTTTTTTTATTTCATTTCTTCGATGCATATTTTACAATCCGTTTTTGATTCAGCTAGAAAATCATCAATTTAATTAAAATTTAATAGTTTTTTTAGGTTAAAATTCACATTTTATATGAGATAGTGGATTGAGAAAATTGGCAGATGGGCAGAAGATGAATAAGGGTTCTAAAGTAACAACACGAACAACATATCTATAAAGATTTGAAATT
Organism: Argiope argentata; assembly: GCA_026289955.1. Lineage (NCBI taxonomy): Eukaryota > Metazoa > Arthropoda > Arachnida > Araneae > Araneidae > Argiope > Argiope argentata. The sequence continues at coordinate 1,135,290 of JAOUZG010031916.1, read as the reverse complement.
TAACAACACTTTGCTGCGGAGATCATTTAAACAAGCTATGAATAAAAGAGTTAATAGAAAAAATTTTATAATCTTTCCGCACCATTGGTACGTACAAGGCTATTGGTAAACAAGAAAATAAAGTATTATATATAACGAAATAACAATTAAATAACTTTTTATCTTCCAGAAAATGTTAACAAACATAAAGAAAAGTAACAAAAATTCAAGGCTTAGTATTCCACGAAAAACGCATGATATATAGTCGTCTTTAATAGGAAGAAATATGTCTTTTTTAGAAGAAAAAAAAATGCGATAAAAAGTACTAAATTTCACCTCGCGATGGTTGCAAAATAGGCTTGAGACATCTTCAACAAACAATGTAAATGACAGCGAAAGAATTGTCGTTCCAAAGTACGATAACGAGCCTTTGCAAATATTTTCACTCGGACGTCCAGTGAGATCTGTGTCACGACGTCGTTATCTTCCTGCCGGAGCGGCTTTAAACCAAAACAGAAAAACGCCTGCTGCTGTGCGTCCACGACGTTGCCCGAGTACACAGGGCGAGTGTGCCTTATCTGGCAGAACAAACACGCGATAACAGGTAAAAGAGGCCTTTTGAAAGAGAACTCCAACTCTCCAACTCAGTGTCATCTGAGCGAGTGTCTTGTTTTTAGATACTTTCCTTCGGAGTCATCTTCTTTTTTTGATGGAGTGACCATAAAATTAGGAATAGAAAGATGAAATTTATAAAATGGGCTAATTTGGGGATGCATATAGATAAGCTTCTTTGAAATGAATTTTTTCCTTTTTATCTTGAGATTCAGTTTGCTGTAAGCTGAATGCATAAGATCTGTTTTCAGCCAACAAATAACAAAGAATGGTTAGCATTCTTCCATGTTTATTGTCATTTGACAGTTTTAGACATAGTAGGATTTTGATTTTTAAATACATGATTTGTCCGAGTAAAAATAAATAAGAAATTCTTCAAATTAATCTAAAGAAGATGAATGGGCCAAAAAGCTCTCCTTTGACAATTTGGAACGATATAATGAAATGAATTTATGATATGTATAAAGTTTTTGCAGTTATGACTTACAGTATTTTCTGACGATAAATCTGAACTAAACATTATAATTCCTTTGAAATGAATTTCAAAGGTCCTAAAAATATCGATACATTTTGTAAAAATTAATATGCTTTCTTTAAATAAATGTGTAGTTAATTGATATCATTAACGATTTTACTTGGATATCTTTAATATATAGTTATAGTTTTATAGTTTAGTATGTAGTTATTGATTTAAGGTTTATTTTTGAAGCAATGAAATTGTTTGATGTTGGCATATATAAACAAAATAATCAAATTTTGTTCTATTCGAAAATTGTGTTTATAAATTCAAAAATTATATTAATAATTGTCAGACTAATTACATTGTTTTATAATATCGTTTAACCGCATTACCTTTTCCCATTATTAAAGATATCCTAAATGAAGTTTGTTTTCCTTATTTGATACATTAACTCCAATGTAAATCTTTTTCACTAATCGATTGGTAATATACACTTTTAAAACATTTCTCATCTCAAACTCATTGAATGTACTGAATTTTAAAACGTTGTATAAGCTTCACAGTGTAAAATATTTTGATATATCAACTTCAAATCCTTTTTATAATGAGATATACTTTATATGAATTATTTTTATAATGCGAATCAGTTATTTGTTTATAGATTTATTTTCCGATCACAAGTTTTATTTTATTTTATTTTTTATTTCACATTTGTAATAACTCAGATTTTCTATTCGCTAAACTTTTTGATTAAGGAAAAAATGAAATAAATATAAATAGATTAGATTTTTAAGGAAATTTAGTATTTTGAAAATTCTCATATTTATCTTCTTCAGACTTACATTTAAAAAATAATTTTTTTGATACTACTTCAAAAATTTTTTAGCTCATTTCTTTTAGTTTTATTAAAGCTTATATGTTATATTTTCATTCAATTTGTTTAATAATGTTTATATTTCTTCACAGTCTTTTCATATTTTTACATTTTAAGTATTAAATCTGGCTAGGAATTTTGGTTCAAATTACTCTCTTTAAAATATTTTATTTCGATAGCAAGCATAGAAAAAATTATTTTTCTTTGTTTAAATTTTAATTTTTATAACATTTTCTATTCTTATCGAACAACAAACGTAAAATTTTTAATTTTTATGTATTCCTTTTTAATGATTTAACAGCTAGTCAGTAGTGCGGACGAATAAGCTAGTTCCCCTCCCAAACTGTAAATATATAAAGCAAACTATAATAATAAATACAAATTAAGCTAAATGTCAGGTAAAATTATTATTGTAAAGTTAATTATAAAATTCGAAAATTATAAAAAGAAACTCATAGTATTAATAGCAGCAAAGAAATATTTGCATGACTAAAAAGTGCAGAAAAATCAATTAGAACAAAACAAAATATAAGATTAAAATGAAATCTGCTATGCATATATCAATTTATCATGTCAGAACATCATTTCTTGAACGGCCAAGCACCACGTGCTCGTGCAAGTTAAATTATATTTTTATTCATTTTCATTGTTTCATTGATTTGATAACTTTAGTATTGCGAACGATAAAAAAAAACTTTGTCTTGCATTGATTGTTTAAAAAAAAATATCACATTTCCCATTTATTTCATTTTTTATAATCACGTGCTCAAAATGAGATTTTTCTAGAGCTTATTTGCTGCAGTCATTAAGTTATTTTTTAAATCAGAGCTTTTGTGAATGCAATGGCAACACGTTATTAAAAGCTGATTTTTTGAAATGCTCGTGCAGGTAATAAAATTTTTATTTTTCGCAGATTTCAACAGATTTTCAACATATTTTTGTTGTATCTAGATGAATTGTATCTAGATGAATTTTCCCCCCAACTAAAATTTGTCATAGAACTATAATAGAATTTCCAAAATGACTTATAAAATTAATATTTATTTAAATCATTACATTTTGGAGTTACTGCTTTTAAATGATTTTGGCGGTATAGAACGGCAGACATTTAACTTTTTGTTGGATTTAACTCAAATTTTGACAAGTGTCTACACTATAGATGTTGAATCAGTGTACCGAATGTTATCCATGCAGCTCTTTTTATTTTTTAATTAACGTGTTGACTTACATTCGAACAGTCGGCCAGACAGACTTCCTCTGACTACATTTTGCTAAAAATTTATAGAAATCTAGAAACAAGGTTTAAAGGCCATATACTAGATTTCATCCTTCCAACTGAAGACATCTAGAATTTATATTTGTCACAGATAAGACATTTTCCAAAAATGGATTTTTCGAACTTAGGAAGATTCGTGAGAATATCGAGTTCGAATGTTTTAGCGATTACAATACTTTCTCTATATGTACAAACGAAAGTAAAACCAATACTACACTATCAAGAACTACGAAACCTCAACTTTCAAGAAGGATCCTGTCAGAGAAAAATCTACTGACGAAAAAAATCGAATATTATCGTAAAGGATATAAATATTTGTTCTCCCTTGTTGTTTCGGGCGTTTTCGCTCTGATCTATTGCTACTTCCGTCGGTCATGCTCAAACACTGATTTGCTAAATGTAGACTTCGGAATTTTCTCAAAAGATGGAATAATTTAAGCATGCATAATAGAGTAGGACATTTCAAATGACTAAGCTTGCAATGCCTATGCAATGGGATTATTCCATACTCGTTTTGCATTTCAAATCATTAGGAATTTAAACTATATCTGTAAATCATAAAACGGAGATTGTTCTCTCTTGTTTTTCGGGTTTTCGATGAGACTTTTGTTTTACTCTATTTCTAGTTTTTTTCCCATTAATTATTTACTGAACTTTCAAATCTTTTAATTTTAGAAAGACATTAGTGAAAAAAATAGATAGAAGAGCATGACTTGTTTTCTTTTATTAATAGCATTCCAGTTTTGTTGTCCAATTACATCTTGAAAGCCATGGAATCAGTATATAAGACTTTCATTAAAATATTCCGACCTTACTTAGACTTGAGAGCGAATAATTGCCTCAAATTTGGTGTTGAATTATACTAAAGTGACCTTACACTACACGGCTTTATTGTTGTAGTTACTAATAGCATTTGCCATGGACAAGTGAGCTGACGACCGTCAGCAATTTTAGGCCGAATAAGCGATTCTTGTTTTTGAAGTTGAGCCAATTAGGGTCAAGAGTACGACTTAGCTCACAAACTCATCAAATTCGTAGACTCATCAAATTTGCTTGCACAACCCCCTTTTACAGGGGGGAGGATAATTCACATACTCACAGATAGACACAGAAGAACAACCATGCTTTAACCAGGGCTCGAACCCGGGGCGCCCAGATCACGAGAAAGACGAGCTACTTCCAGGCTAGTTGATGGCAAAAATGCAATTATTGTACCTACCTCGAAAACAGAATGCAATAAGATAAAAGTTCAGAGCTTATTCGATTTTGCTCAGAAAGACATTCGAAGTGCAATAATCTAAGAATAAAATGGGCATTTTCTTGGTCACGATCTGTTAAATCTGTGATGCAACAGGATAAAATTTTAAGCAACGGATGTAGATTCGACAGCGTAGAGCATTTCGTATACTGAAAATGAAAGTATCTTCTGAAAATTAATCGTATTTTTTTTTGTTTCTAACGATATTCTGATGTAAAGAGTATCGAAAATCATGTCAAAAATCACGGTTTTACATTTTTTCTCTTTTTACTAATGATTTCAAGGTATCTCTTAGTATTTAAGTGAAATCGCTCTACCGTTTTGTAATTTACTTTTTCTCTGCACTTGTTCTATTTTTTAAATATGAATGCTACTTGCACTTTTTTTTGGCCAGATGGCTCTATAACTGATTTAACCATGTATCAGTACCATTATCAAGTTAATGAAGGATAGATGACAGAGGCGGATTTCCAAACAGGCGCATGAGGCGCACGCCTCGGGACTCATAAATTAAGGGGGCCTCAAAATTTAGTTCTAAAATAATAATAATTTGAATTTTGAAAAAGAGGATATTTTTTTAATAAAACCATTCATTTTTACACTTTACTATTACTACTTCCAGTTCACCTATCTCAAAATATCATGCAATATCAGTACCTTTGAAAAACCAACTATTCTGAGAGTGAGAGAGTAAAAAGTCAACCAGGAGTGGGGTGACATTTTACATCTTTTATCTTGCATAAAACTAAAAAGATAGATATATTACACCCTCCCAGACACTCGAACTCTATGAAGTATAGGAATGGCTCTGAAGGCAGTGAACGAGTTTGTATAATAGGATATATGATGCATTTTAGTTACAGACCTTGGTTAGAAGATCTTTGTTCAAGGAGGTTAGTTTCTCCAAAACATCCTATTGTTAGCGATTTAGCGTTTCACATTTGAAAAATATTTGATTTGTGTTGTGGAAAGAAATTCATTTCTGTGTTTGACCTTAGACCAATGTGGAGTTTGGTAAGAATATAATTCTTTAATAAATTTTCTTTTCTATTTGTAAATATTGTAATCGTGGCTTTATATTTTTTGGCCCATTTGAAGGTTAAAAACAGGGTTCATTTACAATATGAATCATTAGGCATTGGCATTGTACAAAAAGATAAAATAAAGTGATTACTTTCTTCTCTAAACTGAAGGGGGGAAATTTTCAACTCGGAAAAATCGTCAAAAATCTATCTTATATTTTTTATGCGACTAATTTTTGTTTAATGTTTTAGCCATGCTACAGAAAAGAAAGTTGGAATAGAGGGCTTCAAAGTGCAAAAGGCATGGGGGAAAAGAATATACAGAACGACTTATAAATTTACTTAATAAATGTATTATAACGTTTGAAAAACGAACTAAAATGGAAAATGAGACAGAAAGAGCAGTTGAGCAATTTGATACAGCATGTGTACCTAAAAGAAACTGTTAGCAAATTGAAATGGAATATTTACATAAAAACAACGCTGTGAAAGCTGAAGTAGAATATGAATTCTAACAAATTAATGAGCGAGTTGAACAAGAATGCGTATTTGAAAAGATAAATGAGCGTACTGAAACAAAATGTGCAAAAGAACAAGATGAAGTGAAAAATGATTTCGAAGAAATTGACGAGAGAAATGGAATTGAATGCAAACCTAAAAAGACAGATGAACAAATTAAAACTGAATAAACCCAAGAAAATGCCCGTGAGTGTACCCAAGCAAAATGCGAATTCGAAGAAATTAATGAGAAATCTGAGAATGGAACAGAAGAATCAACAACTTGTAATTTTAAACTACAAAATAAAATATCAGCTGATTCTAATAATGTTTTAAAACAAAGCCAAAATATTTTTATTCCCAAAAGAGAAAAATAGCTCCATTCTATAATGATTGATTTAGTGGATAATGAAATTTTTGACATTTATCTCTGAAAAATATTGCGCAACTATGATACAAAATAGCACCTACTTTTTTAAGAGGAGCCTTAACACACCCTGAAAGTCATCAACCTTTTAAATACTGCCAAGTAGAATGAAAAAGTTGATTTTACTTTTCAACCTAAGTCTCCCCCCCCGCTCTTTTTTTAACACAAAAAATTTGATACAGAGCTTAACAGAGCGAAAAATATGTATAAAGAGTGCATAATGTAAATATAAATGAAGGGGGGGGGGTCAAACTGAATTGCGCCTCGGGCCTCTGAAACTCCAAATCCGCCACTGATAGATGAAATTTAGTGGACCCCAGGCATGTAAGGAAGAAGAAAACATGAACATTATTTATGGAAGAATTCGGAAAGCACGCCTTAAATTGGAGTGAGTTTTTACAAATTTTTCTAAGACACGAACTTTACCTTTAAAATAAAGTCGGAAGAATCAAAGCCTTGTTCCAAAGTCAATTAAGTGCATAGTTTCAAATGTAAATGAAATAATGAATAACTATTTGAATATTAAATAGGAGCAAAACTAAAATCAGTGTTTTCATGATCTTTTTCTGAGACACGTGAGCGAATGTCGTGCCCGCGACAGAATTCTACATAAGAAGCATGAATTTGGTAAAAAGGGGGAAAAAGGATTTGATATTTGAACTTATCACGATATTTCTAGGAAGAATGATTATTTTGTTATATATTGTATCATTAAGCCTATGTTGAAAATATGAATTTTTTTTTCAAAACTTCAAAAGCAAACTTTAGTATCGAATTTATGGCTGTTGTTTAGAAAATGATAAAAAAAAATGGACAAACTTTGAAAAAAAAAGTATAAACTAATTTAGGTGTGAAACATAATGTATATAATTTTTCTTATTACAAAAGCTGATATTTATAAAACAAATTATATAACAATTCCAACTAAGCGTCTTTAAAATTCAGAAATAATTCAGAATATAGTAAAATTCAGAATATAGTGATTTGAATTTAATTTATGAGAAAATAAAAAAAGAAAGAGAAATCGATACCATTTATATAAATTGATGCCTCGAGAAATTAAAAAGTGAAGAATTATATAACCGTATGTCATTTATATACTCTACATAATTAAAAGCTCCGAACTCCTTTAGGCAACAGGTAAGCAGAGTGAATTTTCTAATGTTCCATTGATTTGAGAGGAACGTGTAACGCTTCGTCGGAATTAATTATCTTAATGTAATACATTCATCGAAATTACGGACCTGCTAACTTTGTTTATCTTGCAGACACATCAATTACTGATATGAAGAGGAACCTCCTTTTGCTGCAGTGACGTCTACTTTTCTCTGAGAAAGGCTATGTACTAAGATTTAAAATATTTTGGATAAAATTCATGCGGCTCTTATAAAATATATCTTGTAAGTTCTTTCTTTCAAATGAAAAATTGTGGCTATTGTATTCTATTTCTTAATTCATCCCACTTCTTGTGATCCGTTTCAAGATAACTTCTACTTCTATATCTATATTTATAATAAAGCTCAATGTGTGTGTGTGTGTTGACTCTCTACAGGCCAGACCGTTCAAAATACAGCTACCAAATTTGGCATGTATTTACCTTGGGGGTCGAAAATGTGCAATTTAGAGCTCTTTTTTAAATTTTTAATTAAAAATTTAATTAATTAAAAATTAAGCGAAATTTTGACGTTTTCCCTTTATAACTTCCGAAAATATTACACCACAAAATTGATTTTTGCATCAAATAAAACCTGAAAAAATTATCTTTTCAATGATACTGATATTTTAACTTATATATTAAATTTCTATTTTTAATAAATTTTTAAAAATGTAATTTAATCGTATTTTTCAACAATTTATTTCGTATAAAATAAAAATAAAATTTTACCTTTACGAGCATCTCAAAATATCAGCTTTTAATAACGCGATGCCGTCATATTTACGAAAGCTCTGATTAAAAAAATTAATGACTACAGAAAATAAAACCTTAAAAAACGTAATTTTCATCACGTAATTATATGAAATGAAATAAATAGGAAATGTAATATTTTTTCAGCCAATAAATGCAAGAGAAAATTTTTTATGTTCGTTTGCAATACCAAAATTACTAATTCAACGGAAGAATTAAAATAAACAAAAATACAAAATAAAAATATATTACAAAATTGAGACAGTTAAAACTGAAAAAGAATTTTTAATAAAGCACCAAACAATAATTTTTTGAGTGATAGATTAATTATTTAAAAGTAAGAAATCCTAAACGAACTGGAAGAGGACGTCATTTCATAGATATGACGAAAAAAGAGCAATTGATAATAAAGTGGAATAAAGTATTTTTTGCCTTCGTTTTTTTTTAAATTTCTAAAACAATAAGAGATGCTTTTAATTCTTAATTTTACTTACGTGAAGAAGATATATTGAGAAAAATTAAAGTATTCGCATTCGTGATTGTAATGAATCTCTGCATTTTAATGAATCATGCGAAATAAAAACCCTTCTGCTTTCAACGAAACATACGTAATAATTAATAATGCAACACTGGTAAAAGCAGGCAAAATATTTTTTATCCACACATTTTGGAGACATTCAAAACTTTCTAACCAAAACAATATCATATTCTCACATGAGAAAAAATAAATCAACGATCATTCCAAATTAAACATATAAAAATGTCATTTTCAGCACGAGTCTGCATGAAATGAAACAAATATGAAACACCATATTTTTGGAAAGTAAAAGCAAGGAAACGTTTTCTATGATATTTTATATTACATATATTACTGATTCAATTAAACAGTTTTATTTAAGGCAAATATTGCTTAACATCTACAAGGCATCTTCTGTAATCGGGGCCCAACATCTAATTTGTAAACTTTTTAAATAGACATAAATCTCCTAATAAATGGCTTAAGTGAAATATATAATTAGTAGACAAAGGAAAAAAATGCTGATGAATTAAGACTTTTAAATTTTTACATATATCATCTGCTCTGTGAATCATATTTAACAAAATATTCTAGACACAACCAGCCCCTAAATAAAAAAAAAGTGGCACTTCAGTCAGCTAAATCAATAATCAAAGCTGATCGATCAATGAAAATTTCAATATAATTATTCGATAAAAACTTATATAATATTCGATAATATAATAATATAATTATTCGATTTTAGATCACTTTATCAAGATCTCAAAGGAGCTAGTAAGGGTTTCTCTAGAGTAATTGACCTAGATTATGAAAATGATGATCGCAGAAGATAGAAACGTTTATTTATTTATTTAGAAGTTGAAATATAAAGAATATTTTTAAGAATATAAATTTATATGACTAAAAGATTGTCTAAAATTAAACCATCGTTTTTTTTATGAACCAAAAGAAATAAAATATTATTGTTTAGAGCATTTATATACATTTAAAAATAAATGATATATTAAAAATAAAATTTTTCATTGAATCCGTGAAATGTTTGCTGAATAATTCTTTGAGATATTATAAATTATGAAAATTTATAATATTTCAATTTCTGTAATGGACACAAAACTTAAATGGCGGACTACTCTGCTTTCAGTTCTTAGTTTTATTTAAAGACATGCATGGATTGAGTAAAGAGGTCTTTATAGGAATTGAAGTTTCATCTTTTTCGCTTAAATTTAAAACTGAATTTTACGTGCACAGATAGAAAATCAGAGAGAGATGTAGAGTTCAAAGATCAGGACTGCTTAAGGCTGTCTAGTAGTATAAGTGAATTTTATGACTACCGAAATATGAAGCTTAAAAATATTTTCTGAAAAACCTATTATGAGACCAAATAATTAAAAAAAATAATTGAACCTTTTAGTCGGCATTAAAACTCGCGAACCAACTGGTCGTCAAAGGCGGCTAGTCATGTTAATAGTACTAATTATTAATACAGTTTGATTATTCGGCACGGTAAGCAGTCTATAACGGTATTCGGATAGTAGCGGATTAAAGAGTTTTATGGTATTTAGCCGTGCACGTAATGAGGCACTTTTTTACTCTCTCGTATACGTGTTATAGAGAAAGTATAGACACGTCAAAAAAATTTGAACTCGAGAATTTGACGAATCTCCACGTTTTAGACCAACTTTGAATTTGAAAAATACATTTTTGAGATATGTCGGTCCTTCTGTCTGTGAGAAAACTAATTCAAAAACGGCTTGAGATGGACTGTTGAATTTACAGGCACAGAATTACCATGAGATCTAGATAGATGGTACAAAACCATGAGATCTAGATAGATAAAATTTGACATTCACGTTTAATATCTATAGTGTAAACATTTGTAAAATATTACTATGGATTGATTGTGTTGGTCTGTGCTTTCAGAAGCACGTAACCTCGGAAATTCAAAGCATCAATGACGTGTTGTTGTTTCGTATGGCACCTAGCATGGACAAGCTCTCTGATGCAGGCAGCAATTTTAAGCCGAGGGTACACCTCTTGTTTGTAGTAGCGCCAAATAGAGACAAGAGTGCGTCTTAGCTACTCACGCATCACATTCGCTTGCATAACCCTTTTAGCAGAGAGAGCGAGCACATTCATATATCGCACAGATAAAGAACCAAGCACGAACCGGACTCGAATCGAGGACGTACAAATCTTGATAAAGATACGTTACCCCTATTCCAGGACGTCGGCCCTCAGAGATTTAAATATATCAATCCCTTGTGGTCCCAAAATCCCTTATTTTGTACGGGATTTTGTGATTGCAGGTGCAGTTTTTTAAATCAAACTTTTGTTTCAATAGGTTGAGAAAAAATGTTCAATTTTTTTTGAAAACTATCGGTGATATCAGGTTTTATCGCCAAATAACTCACTAGGGATTACATGATAAATTCAATAAAAATTTTAAATTCACACCAAAAGTTAATATTTTATGATTATTGTCACAATGCCATGTAAAGTGGCATGATAAGTTCATTAGAGAATAAGTGAGTGAGCTTTAAGGAGATCACCTCCTTATAGACTTGTCCATTTAGTTTCCCATTTCAGTACAAGTATGACATTTTCCCCAGATTTAACATGCAATTAGTTTATTCTAGAATAATATATTTTTATTTTGATAACTTTGTGAATGTGCCTTTTTTTCCTATTTATCTGTTATGCAGCTTCCTTGGTATCCTCATTCATGCACAGTGTAATTAAAGTAGCTGTTAGATTATATATATATTTTAATAATCAAGTGAACATTGGCTAATTATTTTTATAAAGTGTTAATGCTTTCATTATTAACCATTTATAGTCTTTTACACTAAAGAGCCAAAAAACTGGTATAGCAAGTCGTATGCAAAAAATAGAGGTATTTAATCAATCAGCATCACGTGATGCTTTCGACAGTGCGCATATAAAACGAGAGGCGTCTGAGCAGGCTATTACATCAATTCTTGTTGTTATAAGGGTATGTTATCAAGATTTAAGCGATTTTTAACGGGAATAATCAACGGCGGACGAGAGAGGGAGCACAGAATTTCCGAAGCAAAGATGAAATTTGAATTTTCTCGTTCGAGCATTTCTAGGGTGTACCTCGAACTCCCGGGTTCCGGTAATTTCGTGTCCGACAGTGGTGTGGCTTGAAAAATGCATTGATAGAAGGGAATCGTTAACGAGATAGACGTTCACTATTTCCACGAATTACTGCTGATTTGAATGCAGGTCCATCAACAAGTGTTAGCGTACGCGCTATGCAACGTAACCTAATTGATATGGGCTTCTGCAGCCGCAAACCATCTCGTGTACCATTGGTGAGTCAGTGACACAAAGCTCTGCACCTTTTCTGGGCTCGCCAACGCCGCCATTAGACTCTTAATGATTAGAAAAACGTTGTCTACTCTGAGGAGTCACGTTTCGAAGAGTATCGGGTTGACGGTTGTGTATGGATGTGGATAATGCCCAATGAAACCACGGACTCCTCATGCCTGTAAGGAACTGTTCAAGCTGGTGGAAGTTCTGTGATGGTGTGGGGAGTGTGCAGTTGAAATGATACGTCTAGATACGAATCTGACAAGTGATTTGTACGTAAACCTTCTGTCTGATCACTTGCACCCATTCATGTCCATTGGACATGCCGACTGAATAGGGGAATTCCAACAGGAGAATGCAACACCCCACTCTTCCAGAATTGCTACAGAGTGGCTTCAGGAATACTCTGAGTCTAAACACTTCCACTGGTCACCTAAATTCTCAGACATGAACGTTATTGAGCATATCTGGGATTTATTGCAACGTGACTTTCAAAGAAGATCTCCACCCCATGGACAGCCCTGAAGGATTCATGATGCCAATTACCTCAAGCACTACTTCATTATTTATTTTAATTCCTGCCGCGTCGTGTTGCTGCAGTTTTATGTGTTCACTTAGGCCCTACACGATATTAAACAGCTGTACCAGTTTTTTTTGGTCCGTCAGAGTTTTATTTACATAATTTTTTTAACTTATTTATTCGGTAACTTTAAATATAAGGGTACCAGATATCTCTCTAGTTTACCTAGTTGGAAATCTCGCAATATTTTAATTTTTTATCCATTGTAATTGAAATAACGTGATAAAATTAATTGAAATCTATGATGCCTAATTTACTACAAATTGTATTAGTTACTTATTTTATAAATTTGTTTAGATATTTAGCATATTTCTATATCAATGTCTTTATATATATCACATCAACTATTAGAAGTTTCAAGTTAAAAAAATTCAATTTGTGGAAAATCTATAAATTATCATTTATTTTCTTCCACAATGCTATTGAAATTTATCTTGCTGTAAAGTCAATATCTTTTTGAATACAAATAGTATTTAATTTGAATTTTTTATAAAAATCTCTCTGTATATCTGGCTTTAAATAACAAATATGGAAAATATGCTATTTCATATATATGCGGTTAAAATTATTTACTGCAAATAATATCATGTTTAGAATCTCTAAATATTTACTTTTGATTTCAACGTGTTAAAAGTACATTTTTATTTCTATCTATTATTTAAGCAGCACAGAAATCGATTTTATTGTATATTGTCGAATGGCAACAATCAAATGTAAACAAATAACTTCAATGTTAAATTTAAGATTAAAAAAGTGCTTTCTTTAGACATTATTTATGAAGCAGGATTTTCATTTTTGCCTTTACTAAGTAATACATTTAATTTATTCGTTTTATAATTTATATTGGTTTATTAAATTAAATTCATGTTTTTCAGTCTCATAAAAAAGTAACTAAAAAAATAAGTATTCCTCATTAGTATTCAACAATCTAAAAAGTCACTAATCTAAACGAACAAGCTGGTCGCCAAAGCCAGTTAATATTCTTTAAGCTCCTATGATGTCGTTGAAAAGTTTGCATATTATCAATAAAAAACACGATGAAAATTTCTTTCCTAAATCATTTATATGTTTTTGAATATGTTATTTATACGAAAATGCACGTAGGCCTTACCTCCTACAAATAAAACCCAATGATGAATGCAGATAATCTTCATCAGCTTTCTGTGAAGTCCAAATCATTTCCTTCATCAATTTCTAGTCGGTCCCTTCAAGGTCTTTGTGATGGAATCTTCACTGCAAAATGTGAGCTCATTCGTATTCCTTCCATGAACAAAGTTTAAGGTCAATTTACCCAAACATTCGGTAATTTCTAAAACAGAAAAGTGTGAACTCGGAAATGCTTTGAACCTTTAATCAGATGTCCTACTACTCTCTATATACTATTGCAAAAAAAACTAACTGGAATAAAAAAATAAATCATTCATTTTATAAGTTGTTATTAAAAACTTCTATAACGAAAAAAATAAGCATTGTATCGTGAATTTTAAATACCCCCAGCTTGAAATAAAAGTTTAAAGATATAATCAGATAACAGATAATCATTGTAATACTTTATGAAGTACCCAAAGTTTGAATTAATCTAAATACTTCTGTACAGCGATTAAATCAATTATCTCTCTGGTATTTACGTATCAGACCGTCGATCTATATCGCCGAATTTGAAGGCGTCGCCAATGAGTTGCTAAACCACCAATAATAGTTTTTAAAAAAAAAAACACTATTATTTTTAAAAAAAATGTTCAAACTTTAACTGTCGTCAGCCATTTTCTTGGTTTCATTGGCGTCGACAGTTTATCAACAAATTTCAATCCGTCGCCAATGAGTTACTAAACCATTGGCGTAGACTGCCTAGTACGTAAGTACCCTCTCTCTTTATGGATTGGCAATGTGTATGAAAATGAAAGTGGTTATCATAATTAAATTAATCATTCACCAGTGTGTGCAAGTTCCAACGCTTAAATAATTAAAAATAAAATTTAACTTGAATAGCTTCTTATTTTGCCAAAATAAATAAATAATTTATTGCTACCTTTGCTGAATTGGAGTTCAAATTTATGCTATTTCTTATTTTTAAAGAATATGAACTGAAATTTGTTATGAATCTGTACTTCTGAAATAAAGGGGATATGCCAAATTTCAGCCATCAAGATTGTTGAATTTTAGAGTAATCGTGTTCGCGTATTCATGGGTAGAATCAGAATGAAAGGCAGAGTTACAATATTATGTTTCGTCATATTTTATTTCAAAGATATAAGTGGTTGTTGAATTCGCAAATAAATTAGCGGGCATGGTCTCCTCAAAAACTTTTAGCAAACTTTTTAATAAAGAGAATGCCTTCCATGGCACTAGCACAAAATAGTTACGAAAAATTGACTTTTGGCATGAATTTAGCAATTTTAATGAATCTACCGTCTTATTCTTGGCGAGATATTCGGCAATTAATTCCTGTCATAAATTGATAGTATCTAGAAATCAAATTAGTGTTTTCTCAACCGATTGAAACAAGGATGACACGAATCTGCACATGTAGTCACGAAGTTTCGTTACTTTGGTATATTTAAGTCATTCGTTTTTGAATTATCGTGCTAACTTGTTTTTCAAGTATAGACCGAGAAACAGTCAACTCGTTATTGGCTTTGTCTCAAACTTTGACAGGTTTCTACACTATAAATTTTAATTTTGTGAACAAAATCTTATATGTATATCTCTCTCTCTTTATCATATGATTATCGTGTTAACTTATAGTCAAACAACTGGATTTTCTTGAATCGTATTTTACACAAATTTAATAGAAATCTGAAAATTTGTTGTTAAGAAAACATACCAAATTTCAACGGTGTAGCTTCAAGAGTTTGGGAGTTACTTTTTGTCACACAGAAATACGGGCATCATTTTTTTTTGAACTCAAGGGGGTCTAAAAATAAAGATTCGTCAAAATCTGGGAATCGAATTTTTTGACGATTGTTATGCTTTATCTATTCTACTTTTGTGAAAAAGTAAAAGAATAATTAGAGATAACTTTATTTTAAATTTAAGCTTTCCTATTTAAATTTTCTTTTATTTCATATTTTATATTATCCCTTTGTACTCTGACAAATAATTAGATGCTGATTAAATTATTCACCTAATACAGATATTTTTTTATTGCTACGAAAAAATAAATATACAAAATCCTTTTAAGTCGAATTTCTTTGAAAAATTAGTCTACATCTCTTAACCATTATATAGGCATTTTTAACAATTAAATTTGAAAAATGAATAAACAAAATGTCAAAATGATGCACCAACTTGAATGGTGAGTCAGAAGCACCATCGGAGTGCAAAGGGTTAATAAACAAGCAGTTAGAATTCTACTTAAATTACGAACCTTTACTCGGAAATGTTGTAGCATTCAGTTTTGTTTTCTTTTTCGTCTTCTTTTGGTTTGAATATGTCAGAAGAAGCGGAAAGATTTTGATAACATAAAATTTTTACAGAAAGACATTTTTTTACAGTTATTTTAACGTTTGCAAAGCAGCGACTGACAGATTTGATGAAACAAAAATAACTTAGTAGAATCTTGCAATAACATTAAAAATGTTTTTTTTTTTTAAAAAATTGAGTTTAAAATTAGTTAAAAAATGTTATTAAAATAAAAAAAATTCAAAGAAATAAAATTACTCTACTTGCAGAATTTTCTCGCCACGAAAGTAATAATGCACAAAAGTAATGCAACCATGTCAAACTTGCCTTGGTTTACAAATCTATGAGCACGATAAAATAAAGATACTTTTTTCGTATTTATTCATTGATAACATTCTAATAAATATACAAATTACATCAAAAAGTATAATTAGGTTAGAGGAAAGAAAAATATTGTTACCTCTGATCTTCGGAGAGATAGAAACTATTTGAATTTCTTTATTTACTTTAAAATAACATTATTTAACCCTTTGCACTCCGATGGTGCCTCTGATTCACCATTCAAATTATGCACCATTTTGACGTTTTATTTATTTATTTTTCAAATTTAATTGTTAAAAATGCCTAAGTAAAGGTTAAAAGATGTAGATTAATTTTTCAAAGAAATTGGACTTGAAAGAATTATGTATATTTATTTTTCGTAACAGTAAAAAAATCTTTGTATTAGGTGAATAATTTTGCATTTAATTATTTTTCTTAGTGCAAAGGATTAAGCTTGTCAGTTTTTTTTTTTTTGTTTATCCTGTTAATAAGATGCACTCCTAACTTCGATTTTTTTTACTTTTCTTTTTAATTCTCATACTAATCGGTGAAAGCTTTCACGTAAATCACATTTTAAGATTTCTTATGGACTGTTCAATGGGTAAAACAACTAATTATAAACTCCTTCTCTATATTTTATCCCCATTTTTTGTTCATCAAGTATGGATTGTAGATAAGGGATTAATTTTATTGAAATATAGCTTTCTGTTCTGATTCTCTTTCTTATTATATTGTAAGCACTTGAAAATTGTCCATGAACCCACTGACAATACTTTGCCATAAAACTTTAGAAGACTGATGAAGCTTTGTATTGATCTTCATGTCTTTCTCTCCTTTTAAGGAAATTTCTTTTAACATTCATTTCCAGACTAGAAATCGGAGTCGATCTGACAGAAGTTGTTTTATTGTTATTATCAGTTAGAAGTTGTTCTACACACAATGGCATTAAGAATTTCTTGTTTTAGAATGCATAGGGGCAAAGCACCGAATCTAAAATTTTTTTACAATCATTGTCATCCTAAATCAATCGTCATATATTGATTCACATGTTTTTTTATTGGTACAAAATGGTTCACCACAAAGATCTACTTGATCAGTGATTTGTATAACTGTAAGCCAAATTATAAGCCATTTAACTAATCGTCAAGCCGGCTTTCTGGCATAGTGGTAGCGTGCCTTTCTCGGGTTCTAGGAGTCCCTGGTTCAAAACCCGGTTCATAAAGGGTTGTTCTTCTTTGTGCTATCTGTGAGATGTGTGACTGTGTCCCCCTTTAAAAAGGGTCTGTTCAAGTGAATGTGATGAGCGAGTAGCTAAAGTCGTATACTGTTGGCTCTACTTGAAACAAGAGACACATGTTTTAGACTTAAAACCTGCTGATGTATCAGAGGGACTTTTCCATGGCAAATACCAAAAGTAACAACAACTAATTGTCAATGAATTTTTCCCCAATATTTAAACCTTCAAAACTTTTGATAGCTTTTATAAAAATCTGGTCGATAGTAAGATTTGAAGAAAATTCCTAATTGATTTCAAGAACATCAGCATATTTCTTAATGGTGTTAAGATCTTTTGAAACGAATATTTCGTATTTAAAAGGCGATAAAGAGCATGTATTTACCATTCTTTAAGTAGACCCACAATCTTTGTTATTAGCATATTTAACTTAGCGCAATCTCTCAAACAATACGCTGAAATGCGTCTTCTGATATAATATTTATCCTGGATCATATATGAAGAAGCGAGGGTCTTTCAAGACAACCTGTTATTAAAAAACGGTGTTTTAAAAAAACATGAGGTCTATAAACTCAAAACAATTTATCTTTGCCAAAAATTAGAAAATTGACGAATTTTTTAGCTCACATTGCTGTAACATTTTTTTTTGCAATTTCAAAAATGAAGTAGTCATTCGATGTAAAATTTTATGTGCTTTACTTTATAAGCTATCAAAATTTTCTGAAGAAATGGACGGTTTGTCCATTTTTTAAATAAAAAAAAAGGAAGAAGTCTTTTTTAAATAAAAAAAATGGAAGAAGATTTTTGGAGCATTTCAAATGAAAAGAGCAGAAAATTTGTGTAAAAAACAGAAGATGTGTGCAAATTTCAAAGAAACTTTTTCCCATGGAAAAAAATAAATCTAAAACATTTCCAGCTTTCGATGAAAGCCAAAGTTTTTCTTGGGTCTTAGCTTCCTCTCCTAAATGCTTCTTCATTTTATAAATAGCCGATACGAAACCTAAGATTAGGCCATAGAACACGTAGTTTATTAAAAAATCAGCCAAAAGTTTTAGATTTCATTTAAGACAGTTGTTCTTTCTTTGCGCATCATTTAAATTACTTCTAATGGCACATTGTTCAACAGAAGTTACGTTTCGAGCCACGCGATGACACAATCGCATTCACTCAAGCATGGCCTGACCGATGGAAGCCGATGCAAATTCAACTCGCATCGTTTATGCTGCAATTACAATACCTGAAAGCGAAGGCTGAACCTTCAGCCCGGGAGAAAGATACGCTTAGATAGGTCCTGCAAAGGTCGAGCAGCTATTTGTTTGCTCGCTCTGCCCGGCTATCGCAACTGCGTTTGTAACGATTATTGCCAGCATATCGTTGGCAAGATAAATAATAATAAAAAAAATTGTTTCGATAACAACAGAATTTCGATAGCACAGAGCTGTCGTTTCTATCATGCAGATAAACTGATTTGTAGCGATACCTGAAAAACATCAGTCCGTTTGTTATTTGCCAAATCTTTAAAGCAGATTAAATGAACGCCTCTTTTGTTTCGTTTATAGATAAAAATGCCACCTAAGTGACCATTGACGTATTTAGTTGTGAGCGTGCGCTCTCATTAAAGGGATATGTTACAGCAAAAAACAACGTTTTTTTTTTATCTCACAGTCATGACCCCCAACAGGGGATATATAAAGCAATATTTGAATATTTTCTTATGGTATCTAACATTCGAGATTCCAACTAAGGACATAAAAAAACTTTAAAGGCACGTGTGGATATTTTCATATATTAACTAATAATTGTGATCTCAAAGGAGAATAAATGAAATAATACTTAAAGAGTATCTTACCGTTTTAATGTCATATCTAACAGTTTGGATCTCAAGCGGGGCCACATATAGCACAGCTAAAACAATATTGAGAAAAAAATAGCAAATAAACCCTTTTTATATGATATAGGAGGCCAGGATAGCCTGGTTGGTAGAACGGTGGACTCGTATTCCGTGGGTTGCGAGTTCGAACCTCGGTGGCTGAGGATTCCCCGAGTGTGTGGTGGCTGGCGCTCGTTAAATCTGCTCGTGGTCACAAAGTTCACCATATCGAGAGTAATACCACTTTTGAAACTGGGTCAGAGATGATCGTTTTCTGTTCCAGATCTAAATTACGATTTGTGGAAGAATGGAATGCATGAATGTAGCTCCCCTCCCCCCCTAAACAGTCTGTGGCTTGTGTGCGAGCCAGAAGTCAGACTTCTGCCCTCGGGTTCTCAGAAACCATACCCTCGGAAGCTACTGCACCCATCTTTCTGAAAGGGCATGAGAAAAATCACAACAACATATGATATAGGACATCTAATTGGCGCTATCCCAAATTAGGACAAATAAGATAATGCTGAATGGGCGTATGAACACTTTCACGTCTTATCTAACAATCATTTTCCCAAATCAAGACCTTTAAAACCTTAATGGATGCATGTACTAATATTTTCATATGTATCTAACAACCATGATCGCAAGTGGGATAAACACTTTCATATGATATCTAACAATCATGCCCTCCAGAGGGCATTTGCAAAATAATTGTGAATATTTTCGTATTTTCGTGCACTTTTCTTCTTTCTAAATATTCCATTTGGTTCAACAAAGAAAATAAATAAATAAAACGTTTTATTTAAAATTATTTAATAACTGTTTTAAGCTGCATCACTTCAATTTAACATATACTAAAATAATTTATACTTAGAAGCGTTTGTGTACTATGTCTAATGGAGTTTACAATATTTTCAATTGCGAAATTTGTTATATAAGTAATCGGCATGGTGACTCCAGGTTATTCGAACCTGGAAATTCAAAGCAATAATTTTTTATTTAATATTTTACATCCCGTTGATTGATTTGTATTGAGTGTTGGTTTTTTCCGATATATTATATAATTTAATTATCCATCTGAGAATAGTAGAAATGCGAGAAAAACACAAGCCATCGGATAGAACGGATAATGCGGATTATAATGAAATTTACCTTAAAATTGAACAAAATACATCGATTTTTGGAAATTTTAAAAATATAGATATAATATTAAAATTAAGATTCTTAAAAACATTCTAATTTTGTTTTCTGTAAAAAGAATTATATGATAGTTAGAGCATTTCCTCTTTCTTTGAAAACAAAAAGTGATTGAAACTTTTTTTCCTTCGTTCTAAATTAATTACTTTTTCGAAATGTTTTTTTTTTGCTGGAATATTATTGGCTTAAAATGCTCATATTTCCTGATTTGGCAAGTAATCAAATAAGAAAATGTTCTAAAAATCATCTCAGAGGCAACACCGTTTACTCAGTTATGATTAAATTTTCTCCCTTACATTTCAATTTCAGGTTCATGATTAAAGTTATTGGAGAAAACTGCGACCACGTTACATTTTACATTAAAATAAAAAAAAATAGTTTCAATAGCTAAATGAATTGATAGAAAAAATAATATTCAAGATTTCACAATTTCAAAAGCTACATGTTTTAAAATTACCTATTTATGAAAAAAAAAATTTAGTTCAAGTACTATATCCTCAGCGGTTTTTTGTGTTTGCATAGTAAGCTACTTTTATTAGCTTTGTAAAAAAATTTCTTAATGCTTTAAAATTTCTTATTTTTTAATTCACTTTTGCATATCAAATTCAAATTTGTTATTAAGTAAAACTTAGACTCTTGATAAAGCTTAGAATTAAGAGGAATTTCTTTTTTAAGACATAAACATAGACTTTTTTCCTTAATAGGTTTACGATTTGAAAATAATGCAATTGAATTTTGTATATCGTATTCTGTTGTTAACATAGAAATAGCCTTTTTTTTTTTAAAAAAAAAGGCCTTGCAGATCTATAGAGTTTTTTATTTATATTTGAGTGTACTACATTTTATATATGATATGGTACTGCTAAACATCGCTCTAATTTTTGTGATTCAGAGAATCAATTAACGTTAAATAGAAATTTAAACAGATTCGGATTTGTTTCTACAAACAGATTCTACCTAGGATTTTATACTAATTATATAAATATACAGTTTTGTCTCCAAATTAAATTGCCTGATCATAATATAGTTTCAGTCTTGATTCAGATCTAAAAAATTGAAGCCTGCTTTGCAAAAAGTTGGAAAACCTCCATTGTAAAAATTGGGAAATTCGCTTTCTACTTTGCCAATTAATATTGTGACTCTGTCATATTTCTATACATATTTCTATTAATTGTAATTATTTAATAAACAGTAACTAAAATAAAAAACTTCCTTGTTAATCTAAGTAGGAATTGATTTAAAATATCACTTTTTATATTACTTTCTTCTTAATTATCGTGTATCACTTTATTAAAATATTTTATTCTAGCACCACATAATGAAATTGATTGAGGTCCAAATGGCGCTATATGCCAAAGTACAAAAACATTTTAATCTACTAGAACTACTAGAAGAAATATGTTCTGTTAAACTCAATCTGAAAATAATATAAAAATCGTAATACGCACTTTTCTCCTATTTTACAGAAAAGTAGTCATTTTAAATGACTGGCACAAAACTCCATCATAAAATATAACG
Organism: Argiope argentata; assembly: GCA_026289955.1. NCBI lineage: Eukaryota > Metazoa > Arthropoda > Arachnida > Araneae > Araneidae > Argiope > Argiope argentata. The sequence continues at coordinate 1,113,009 of JAOUZG010031916.1, read as the reverse complement.
TAGAGCCTCTTAAACGGCGTCTAACAAAAACTGCTGTTCTGTATTATATGTATTAAAATTCATTTATAACCCTGCTTCAAAAGCGTGATCTATAATTAACTAACCCAATATTCCAAAACAACGGTTATTTTTATGGCGGTAAGTCTTCTAAAATGTGAAACGAGAAATTCTCTGAGTGGATTAGTTCTTCCAAGTGAAACGGATTATGATTGGGAAACGGTACGTATTCGTCTATTTTTGCTGCCCAAGGAAGTGTTTCTCAATTATTTTAGCTGTTGCAGTAATAGGAACTAATGAGGGAATTTTTAGTAACGCAACACAAATTAACTGTCGAGGGCGCGGATTAAAGATCTGAGTGACAACCGTTTCACGGTTTTGGGTAGAGATGAGGCGTTACGCTATCAAACAACCTTAAGTGATCAGCGAATTGAAACGATTTTCGCAACATGAAAATTAATTCTGTGCAGATGTATTGCTATTAGAATGCTATATTTCGATTTATTATTATGAATATAAACCGATTCCTCCTTCCTCCAAATATTTCTGAATGCTTTTAATCAGAATTTATTTTGGAATTAATCGATTCTACGCTTGCTGATCCTAACCCTGGTAGGAAATTTTATAAGACATTCTTGTTTCAGAATTTTCAATTCTTATGGACTAGGTTGTTGAAAAGATAGTAATAGTTGAAAAGATTATAAACTTTTCATTTTTTTAATGAATTAAAAGCCCAGCGTCCACGGATAATCAGCAAAAGGTCTGGAAAATAACAAAAATTAGCGCGAGAATACTTTGAAAATTTTTCATTTAATGAAGCAGAACTACACATATAAAGCCGATTGCAATTCTTTAGAGGTCTTGTACGAAATTTTTATGGTACCCTCATTTATTGATATACATCCTTAACTTTTAATAATATTTAAAGCACACGAGTGCTTCCATCAATGTAATATAAATAAGAGATGTAGTAAAATATTTAAAAAATCATTTAGTGTAAAAATGTCAGAAGGCGTATTATTGCTTCATGTCACAATATAAAGGGGGGGGGAGAGAATAGCTTTATTTTTCATTTAGATCTAATATTTTTGATTTGCTTTCCATTTGCTTTTCCTTTTATTTCTTTTCCTTTTATAATTGATTAGAAACTTCTGACGTGGTGGTTGGTTCTCGTCATCCTTTTGGAAACATGAAAAGATGGGATCTGGCTCCTCCCATTAATGACGAAGCTTACTTCCTCAGGGAAGGGTTGTACCGTGGCTGGTGATGGCCCGTAGGGCCCAACCACAATTCCTACCAGTATTGTTGTTGGGCTGTCCGATCACTGAAGGTTCTCCATGGGCCTTCGGGTGAATCGAACTATGGTTTTACTTTTATTCTATTCCAAGAGTACAATGTTCGTAAATTTTCAAGTGTATAATGGGAACTCACACCCCTGCATGCCGAGTACCATGTGCCACGGTGCAGCCGAAGTGCAGTTTCTAGTTTTCTATTTTCTGTATTATTTTAACTCGAAAGTATTTCAAAATGAATCGGATTTTTTTAAAATTAACAATATTTTATTTTAAATGCATCAAGGATTATGAAAATAAACAGGATCGTTTAAGATAATCGGCCGAAAACATGTTGGGCATAACCTTATTGCGGTTGGGAAAAAACGAACTAAATTCGTTACTTATTTGGTGGAGGGGAAATGAAGAGTTTTGGTGAGAAAGTTAGTTTTTGATTTATTAATAAAAAATTAACGAATAAATATTTGAAAAAACTATATTAACATCAAATGTTATCCACTACAAG
>JAOUZG010031916.1:1094438-1110815 GCA_026289955.1 Argiope argentata | reverse complement strand
CAGATGGCATCATAGCGAAATAAGAGCTAAGATTGCGCAGACGATAATTGAGTTCCACGAATTTCAACGGTAGCAATTTCATTCCGATAACGAAAATCGTTGCTGCGCATGCAATATTTGAAGAAGAAAAATGTCGCGACAGATGGAAACTTTACACTTACATCGAAGTAAGTGGAAGTGTGTGTTTTTGGTGGGCAAAAAGTTTAACGTGCGCGGAAATTCACCGTGAAATATTGGCAGTGTATGGACCACATGCAATGTCACTTCCAGCCATTGTGAAATAGTGCCTGCAGTTCGAAGACGATTGCACAGACTCAATCGATGTAGGAAGGCAAGGAAGGTCAACAGTGATGAGCACATCAGACATAATGAGGTGGATGGAAGACATTATTCTCAGGAATCGCCTGAGTTATAATAGCCCACATTGCACAGGATTTGGGTGGAGTCAATGAGGACCAGGTTCAAACAGTTGTTCTAAGCTGCCTCCAAGACCAAGAAGAGATTTTCTGTAATCAAGGCATTGAGCGATTAGAACTATGTTCCGACAAATGTCTCCAGCTACTGGGAGATAATGTAGAGAAATAGTGCTCTAGTATAAGTATCATATAGCATTGTAGTGAACTTTCCAATGAAGTATTTATGACTTAATTATTTGAAAGCAGCTTACTTTTTGAACTCGCCTAGTATTTATATCAGGGACAATTATTGATTTTATTCATTTGGATATTTCTAATTATTGAAAAATCAATTAAACGACTCAAAATGCTTATTAAAAACCTTTATTATAGTTCAGAATTCGTGAACAATTTGGATAATTACAAAAATTAATATTCAAAATTCATGGGAATTATAAAATTTTAATTTCTAAAAATATAAAAAAGCAATTATTCTTTAATAGAATTTTTTTGGGAAAATTATACTTTAATTGAAAACTTAATTAAGCGTCTCAAAATGCTTATTAAAAATATTTATTCTAGTTCAGAATTTATGAACAATTTGGATAATTCTAAAAACAAATATTCAAAATTCATGAGAATGATCAAATTTTAATATCTAAATATATATATATATATATAAATACAATTGTCCTTTAACAGAAAATATTTTGGAATAAAAATATTTCATGTATTATAATATTTTATGCAAAAATATTCTTTTCATTAAAAATATTACTGCGAATCTATCCAAAAAACACTAGATATATAAATTAATACTAAATAAAAATGCAGATTATTTGTAAAATTTCAAATTTCTGTTCCTATTTTACAAGCTGAATATTTTTTTGTGCTTTATAATTAGAAATTATTGGATATAAAAATAAATAAATTTACTTATAGAGTTTTTTTCTTTTTTGAAGTCTCAACGTTATCTTTTTATAATTGGATGTTAGTCATTTCTAGCAACTGCGAAATACAATAAATTTCATTTTTTTGGAAAGAATAGTTTCAAGCATTTTTTTTCTGTATTTTTGAGATAACTTTTTAAATTTTGGTTATGAATATTTTGAGAGCAAAATATCCGCTTTTAATTGGAAATTTCACCTCCGGGAATGGATTTAATTTTCTAGTGTCGAAATGAAATATTTCCTTAAGGACGAAATAAAATTACATACAATGCAACGTTTATTGATTGAAAAGGAGTTACGATTAGCTCTGTCTAATTTTTGATGATGGTACAAAAATGGGACAATTTATTCTGAAGGTTTTGAAGGCAATTTTCTATTTAGTTTTTCAGAATATGAAAGAAAAATTAAATATAAATCTTTAAATTTTTTTAATAAATAGAATTCAAACGCCTTTGAAAACTTTTCTTTTTAAGTAATCAGCAGTAAAACTGTCAAGAAGGTGCAGTATACTTACAAAATTAAACTACTTTTAAACATAAATTGCTTAATATCGCTCAAAAAATCACATTTGCATTTTTTTTTTCAAGTATTTTTCGTGACCATGTTTTTTTTAGTGAACTGCACCATATTTTTCATTGAATATCTGCTGTTAATAACTGCTGTTAATTCAGAAAAACTTTCTCTCAAAAATAGAAAAAGACAGAATTGAATTATTTTTGTCAAATAATTGCGGGAAAAATCTGTTTTTTCCGATGACGCTGTTATTTGTAAAAGGGGGTTCCAAAATTAATACATAATGATAATTGCCAACATTTGTGCAGTAAAATGTTGGCAAAGAATATTTTTTAAAAAAGCGTTTGATAACTGATAGTTTAGGGTTAATAAAAATAGAGCGTTACACGATAGAATACATGTTAATGCAAGATTTGAATTAAAAGAAAGAAAGAAAAAAGAAGAAACATGTTAATGCAAGATTTGAACATAAAACACACACATTTTTTTATCATGTCAGAATATGATGTTGTTTTTGGCTTCAACAAAAACCCGTAGGTGAAAATAAAAATTTTATTACCCGTACGAGCAACCCAAAAAATTAGATTTTAATGACATGTTGCCATTGCATTTAGAAAGCTCTGATTTTAAAAAAATAAGTTAATGATTACAGCAAATAAAACCAAGAAAAATGTCATTTTGAGAGCGTGATGATATGAGATGAAATAAATAGAAAATGGGATATTTTTTTAAACAATCAATGCGAGACAAAGGTTTTTGGGTCGTTTGTAATACCTAAGTGACTCATTCAATTAAACAATTAAAATTAATAAAAATATAATTTAACTTGCACGAGCACGTGGTGCTTGGCCGTTCAAGAAATGATATTCTGACATGCTACATTGAAATATGTGTAGCAGATATCATTTTAATCTTTTTTCAATTTTCAGTCGTCCTTCTCATTGAATTTAGTTGGTTCAAATAATATTTTTTTAACTAGCTTATCCTACATAAAACTTTATAAATGTTGGGAATAAAAGGAATACTGTATATTACATCGAAATTGAAGAAACAAAAAGTAAATAAGATTTATCATTCTGTATTCTAAATTCTACAGGTGAACTCTTGAAATATTTAGCCACGTGTCGCCGCTGTCTTGATTCAAGTTCGAGTGAAAAGAGTAGAAACAATTTAAAGAAAGACTTGTTACAAACAACGAATAAATAAAGTTCATCGTGTCCATGAAATAATTTTCACGCATCATTTTCTAGTGGATTTTCTCAACAACCTTCAAAACTTTTCAATAGTTAAGTTGATCCATCTTAACCTCAATTGCTCATCACTACGGCGGCCAGATAAGACACTAAAACTTTCCAAAACGTCAATCTTTACAAAAAAATCGTGATTGGGTTGCGAAACAGAAGGGATTTAAATGTGGGAAAAAATGTGAGTCAAATGAGACATACGTTTCGTAAACGTTGTTTACGTTTCAGCAGAGTCCACTCCTGAGTTTTCGAGTCATGGTTGGGTAGTGGTGTGGGGCTAAGCTAGCGTGAAAAGGGGAGGTAAAGAATCTAGGAAGGGTATTCTTCTCTGCTGGCCTACGTTGCAGGCTGATATTCTAAATATTTGGTGTTTTCTCATAGGAAGAAGTATTCGGATTCTTTTTTTACAAGGATTTGTCAACCCGGGGAAGGATTATATCTTGACTTTTTTCTCCAATTATCGTTTGATGAGATGTCTCAAAATTCCATCATGAATTTTCTCAATAAATTACCAGATTCAATAATCGTCTGCTGGAAAGATACAAGAAAAATATGACCTGTGAAAAATATCGACGATGTACCGTGAAAGGATGGTGAGAAGTACAAAAATAAGAATTAATTCTTTTGGGAATTCGAAAGTCATATTCATTTCTGTTCCTTGATCTTTACACAAATTGCTTCATTGATTTTATGAGAAGAGAGCTCAACTACTCCTGTTTTGGAATATGATTCTTCTTTAGTATTTTCCACTTATAAACCTAATTGTCATTCTGAAATATAATTAGTGCCATAGTAATTAATTGAAGATATTTTGCACGACATTCTTTATCCATAACTAATAATAAAACCATAATAACCATAATAAAAATATGAATAATTTATAAATAATATTAGTAAAAAGTGAATTGAAAAATAAATTAAAATCCAATAAATTAATAGAATACTTAAAATGTTAATAAAAGATAGAAACTTAGTGATTTAATTTTATTTAACAATGTTGAAAAATTTTGACAGAATGTTTTCGGGACCCTGAAAAAATCTATGCGATTCCATTTCTTTCGGATTTTATAGTTTTAAATCTGCGATTTGAAGCCTTTTAGAATTTACACATACGCATAACTCTAAGTACAAGAATAATGCACATACCTTTTCCTCCATAAATTAGAGAATTTTCATTCTTAGCTTAAATAAGTGAAACCAGAGAACTTGTTGCTACATTTGAGAAAAGAAGTCGTCCTATAAAAAAATTTAAATAAGTCAGTAAATGAAATGAATTAAATATTACTATTATAAAAGTTAATTTAACGCATTTGAACTAATCGCACCAAAAATGGATAGTTAAAATGTTTTGAATTCAGTTATCTGCAAATTTTTTGGATAAACTATTTTTTAGACTTCAATGCGTAATTAATGTTAACTAAAAACCACATTACAACTACAAAAACATTAATAACCACAAAAATATTAATGAAAACTTGATAACATAATGTAATTTTGACAATTGGCTACTATTTATTGCATTTATTTTGTAGTTATTAAAGCAGTGAATTGCAGTCAACGAAGCAAAAGCCTAAAAGTTACGATTTCGTATCCCTTTGGCATCTATCTCTCTTACGATACTTTCATATCTGAATGTCTAGATTTGTAAATAAATTTTTATTCATTCAATTTAATTAATAAATCAACTTTATTATATTTAATAAGTTAAATATATAATTTTTTTAAATCCCTTTCAATCTTAAAAATATTTTCTTATTTTCTTATTTATTATTTTTATTTCTAATAAAAAGACGAATTTTATTTAAAAAGAAATTATGTACTTTTATATATATTTTTACTATTGGCCACCAACAATAAAAATTAGATATTTTTTTCCTCTTTAACGTATGGTATCATGAATTAAGTCATGGTGGAACGTTAATTAATTATATGAAAGTCAATTTATGTAACCAAGTTGTAATCTTATTTGCGCAATCAATCCATTAGCTAAGTATTTGCATCTGCGCATTACTAAGACCTCTCATCTTGGAATCACTAAGTTCTTTATTAATCAGGATGGACATTATTAGAATAAAGAAGATAGGTGAAGAAATATGAATAAAAAATATTGAAAATAGTACAAATGTGTAATTAAAAGAAACTACAAATAATGAAATAAAAATTGAATAAATAAAATTCATTAATCATAAAAGTTTATTTACCTGTTTAAATCCTAGTCAATAATATGCAGTTGGAGCACTCTAACTTGAATAGTGAAAGTACGTTTAATAGAAAGGATAAACAGAAAAAAAAATTTCGAATAAAAAAAAGATTTTTTTTTCATTTAAAATGCAATTTGTTTCATCTAGATATCGAAAACGCGAAATAATAAAAATTCAATAATTAAATAAATAAAATTATTTTTCTTGACAAATTCGAAAGCAAATGTACATTATTACTCATAATCTAACTCAATGTTTTTACAATAATTCAGAGTTTGCTGCAAAATAAATAATACAAATATATCAAATAATATTTAATATAAATACAACATGTTTATCTCAAAGCTTACAATATGTCACTGGAAGGCTTTGAAATCTTTAAACAAATGCCAAAAGATTTATAAATCGGAAAGAATTAGAAAAAATTATCATCTGGATTTTAAATCTGTAAGAAATGAATATCGTTTGCAATTATTTTTCTTTCATTTTAATGTTAAAAAAAATTTATGATAGAAATTAAAAATTTGTTAGAGTTGATATTTGAATTTTATTTGGAAAAAATATTGTTTGCTTTTCTTAATTGATTTTGGAATTATGTTTTTAAAACGGAATTATTTAAAAGTGCAAAACATAATTGTAGAATAAAAGCAAATATACCATCTGTTTTTCTACTATGCATGCTTATGTTAAAGCTAGAGCCGTCGTTCTTTTTTATGTATTCAGCCGCTCAAAAAATTGAGAGTATATCTTACTTTTACTTGATAAATCCGACTTTCAATATAAATAACATATTACCGAGAAGTCCAAACAAATTTTTATTTTTACGCATAGCAAATGCTTTTATTTAAAGTCAAAATAAAGAATAATCAACGAAAAACCTCTAAACCGAAAAATATCAGAAGCATTTTAAATAAATATTAGTTGATTTTTGCCTCAAAAAATTGGGAGTACACTAACAAAATTTCTGTAACATAGTGCAAAGAAAGAAAGTGTAAATATTTAATTGCAAGGCTTTTGGCTTTTATAATGACTTTTATATATTTTTGTGCTGATTCTACCAATTTTTGGTGGTATTCGAAGATACTTTAAGTATTCTTCTTGCAACAATTGTTTTAAATAGGATATTTTTCTAATTTTGTATTTTTGAACCACTATTCTGAATGTGGCCTACGGATATTCAAAGACATTGATATCAGGGTATTGTATTACAGTGTAAATGCTGTTTGCAAAGAGAAAACACTATTATTTTAGCGTTACGTGAATTCCCTTTGACGTCATTGTCTTGCTGGAAAATAAAATTTCCCCCTAAAACCAAATTTTTTTGCACTTTCCTTCGAATTGCTATGGCCATATGATTCATCCAACTGGTGCAGAAATTCCTTAAATCATAGTCAGAAATGTAAGCGCTGAAGCTGTGCAAAATGTCATTAAACAAGCTGAATATAAAAGTCAAATTGTTAGAGAGAAACCGTTCATCAGATTGAAAATTCAGAAAAAGCATTTAAAAAGAAAAAAGTTTTCAAAAACTCATCAATTGAAGATCAATAACTTTTGGAAGAAAGTAATACTTCGTGATGAAAGAAAATTCAACATTTTTGGCAGTGGCAGCCGTTACAATGCGTGAAAACTTAATACTGCTTTGGATTTTAAAAAATTACGTTTTATGGTTAAGCATCGTGGTGACTCTCTCATGATTTAGGGTGGTAGGTTTTCATCCGATGTAGAAAATTTATTTTTTATTGATTGCATTATGAACCATATGGTTTACTTAAATATATTTCATAGCAATCTTAAGGAAAATGCTTAAAATTTGGTTTTATGTAGAAATTTAGCAGGACAATGACCCCCCGTCAAAAAAAAGAATGCATGTAATTACAATACACTGATATCAATACCGTTGAATATCTGTGGGCTACATTCAAAATAGTGGTTCAAAAATACAAAATTAGAAACAAATCCAATTTAAAACAATTGTTTCAAGAAGTATGCTTAAAATATCTTCAAATACCACCAAAAATTGGTCGAATCAGCACCACGGCGTCTAAAAGTCAGTATAAAAGCCAAAAGCCTTGCAATTAAATATAATTACTTTCTTTCTTTGCACTATGTTACAGACATTTCGTAAGTGTACTCTCAATTTTTTGAGGCAAAAATCAACTAATATTTATTTAAAATGCTTCTGATATTTTTCGGTTTAGAGGTTTTTCGTTGATTATTCTTTATTTTTACTTTAAATAAAACCATTTGTTATGCGCAAAAATAAAAATTTGTTTGGACTTTTCGGTAATATGTTATTTATATTGAAAGTCAGATTTCTCAAGTAAAAGTAAGGTGCACTCTCAATTTTTTGAGCAATTGTATATTCAGTGGCTCAAACAATTCAGAGTACACCTTATTTTCACTTGGTGATTCCGACTTTCAATAGAAATAACACGTTACTAAAAAGTGCAAACATGTTTTTAGTTTACACATCACAAATAATTTAATTTAAAGTAAATTCAAAGAACAATTAACGAGAAAATTCAAAAATGAAAAGTTTCGGAACCATTTAAGATAAACATATGCTAATTTTGAATTTAAAAAATTACCAATACACCAGTGAAAGTTTTATAATATCTCGCATAGAAAGTGTCAGTATTTAGTTACATGTGTTTTGTCTTTTATAATTGACTCTAAATTTCAATATTCAATTTTGCCAATTTTAGTGGTATTTGAAGATATTTTACCCCATTTTTCTTTGTTATTATTATTTTTTATTAAAAGCTATTCCTTGTTTTTACTTTAAATAAAAAAAGTTGTTTAGTGTAAAAATAAAAACATAATTGCATTTCCCGATAACATGTTACTTATATTGAAAGTCGCATTTTTCAAGTAACAGTAAGGTGTACTCTCAATTGTTTGAGCCACTGTAATTTATTCTGAGTAATGCAGCAGACATCAGTCCAAAGAATCGCTAAATAAGCAAAATCTTTAGATCAAGAAGATTCTTTTGACGATATATGTAACCATAAAATTTATATTTATTGCACAAAATATGTGTATTAAAATTAGGAAATATTATAAATGTTTCAAAATATAATTCAAGATTGGAGAAACAATCTGTTTTACATCTTGGTAAATTAACTGACATCCATTTTGTAAATTGGCTCATCTCTATAAAAGTTAGTTTCAATAAATATTCTCTTTAGACAGCAAAATATCGTGAGTCCTTCCGACATATTTAACCACATTTAATGAAGAAATCTGCTGACCAAGAACCAAACACCTGCCAAATTTCAAGTGTATACTTCGAAGGGTTTAAAGATTTCGTAATCAGGGAGTGATATTTTGCTTTTATGTATATTGTCACGAACAAAACACAATTTTAGAAAATAATTTGGTTCCTTTCCAAAGTGGAAGTAGAGACAAAACAAACACACTCACACATTATCGTAACTACCTTGTCAAACACAGCAGCAATAAGTTCTGGGCCCAAATAAATCTAATAATTCCATTAATAAGGACCACTTTCACTAATAGCGAAATTCTTCTGTTCAAATACGCTCATGCCCATAAACGAAGGATAATGCAAGTCCAGGAAAAGAAAGAGTCAGAAGCAAAATAAATGTGACATTTGTAAAGCCTATTTATTAAACAAAAGGTAAAGAACAAATAAAAGATGCTATATGTTTGATATCATTATTTAAAATTGAGACTTTTTGCTCCCTGGAGAAAAATACAACAAAAAAATCCTATTAGCAAAAAACAATATCAAATGGTTGGCATGCGGGCTAATACATAGTATGTCTCCCAGGCGATGCAATACAGTCCGTAAAACACCCGGGCATGTTGGGTATAAAATTATCTATCTGATCTTGAAGAATGTCACATCACTCATCAAGCAATGCTCTTTGAAGTTCCGGTAGACACGTAGAAGGTGACTGATGAGCTGCAACTCGTAGGCCAAGCATGCCTTCACTGGATTCAAGTCCGGTAATAATGTCCGGTGCGACAAACCTTACCAACGTAACGGTGTCGTTCAATGATGTTCTTTTGGTGGTATCGGGTACCTGGCGTTCTCCATATTAAAGTCTCTCGAGTAACAGACTGCAAGCTAAACCTGGTCCAAACTAGAGTTGAAAGCATCCAAATTTAGGGATTAAAAATCACTTTTCTGTTCCTAATTTCTATCCAATTTCAGTTTTGAAAAACTGTCATAGTTGCTCGCCGTCATGAGCCGCCATTTCGTCTAGTATGATATATATGTATTTTATATATTTTTAATTGGTTGGAAGTTAGAAGGAAATGAAAACTTCAATCCTCTCCTAATTAAAGGGGGGGGATTCTAACCTTTTTAAGCTGAATAACCTAACTACAAACACATCAGAGCTTTTTATTTTAGTCAGTTAAAATCCAACCAAAATTGAACTTGTTATTGCGCTAATAACATGTGAAAAGTATTGTACGCATATTTATGCAAGCTTTTTAATCAAAGTTGATTTTCAATTCCAGAGCTCATGACTGATACCTTCAATATATATTTTTTTACATATACATGTCATAAGAACTATTGCAATTGATAGTCTTCCTATAAGGAATCTATCTAATTTTGCATTTATTACTTTTTATACTCTTGATCTAACATATACATACTACAATCCCATCAAGGATCATCATCAATCTCAGATTTGACTAAGAAAAGTTTCAGGAATGATGACTGGTTCTTGTCTCCCTCATAGGTCTGAAATGGTGTGGGTCGCCTACCTCCTGCCAATGAAAGGACGTGATTCCAAAGGAAAGGGTTTTTAATTTGATAGGTGAAGGCTATTTGGCCTCAACATTGATTATAGGCAGTGATATTTCAACAAATTTGTCAGTGTGATTCATTTAGGCAGATCAGGGTCAATGATATGCATCATGTAGCTCAAAACATGAAAACTATGAAAATACTAATCAATAATTCTTCAAAATTTACATTAATTTCAAATTATACTAATGTGAACTCATGATATATTTAAATTTAGAAAGCTTGTAAGTAAATGGTTGTTGTTTTAGTGCGTATATTTTATTTATGGAAATAATTAAAAAAAATTAAATGCAGTTTATTTTTTCATAAATATAATAAAAATATTCATTTTTTAAAAATAATAATGAAACTCATTTCTTGATAAGAAACACACAAAAATAAAAGTTATAATTTTTACAAATTTTATTGAAGTTTAATAAAATAGTAGATTAATAATAATAATTTATCTGATATGCCAATTTGGTACAATAATTTCATTTTAGAACATGTCGATTACTAATACCCCCCCTCCTAAAAAAGGAAAGCTACATTGGAGGATTGTTGATTTATGCGAGAAAGAAAGCGTCAGATTTGAATTTCTTTTTAAAAAATACGACCCACGAGCCCTTAAGTGTTGTTTCTAAAGGACGTGCAAAAGAAACAGCATTGTAACATTCATATAAAGCAAGAGATGAGATATAAAGCATATTTAAGATGATATTTTTATCATGCCAGAACATGATGTTGTTTTGCGGAAGAGGTTTATGGCGTCAACAAAAATCCGTAGGCTAAAAGTAAAAATTTTAAAATCTTCACGAGCATCTCAAAAAACCAGCTTTTAATAACACATTATCATTGCATTTACAAAAGTTCTGATTTTAAAAAATGAGTTAATGACTACAGCATATAAAACCCAGATAATTTTCATTTTGAGCAAGTGGTTATATGAAATGAAATAAATGGAAAATGTGATATTTTTTAAAACAATAAATGAGAGGGAAAGTGTCTTTTTATCGTTTGCAATACTAAAGTGACTCGTTCAATGAGACAATTAAATTGAATAAAAATATAATTTAATTTGCACGAGCACGTGGTGCTTGGCCGTTCAAGAAATTATGTTCTGAGATGATACCCTGAAATATGCATAGCAGATTTCATTTTAATCTTTTTTATATTTTATAAAGTTAAATTCTTTGTAACAATTTATTCTTGCGTTGGTTTCGAAACATTTAAAAAAAAACATAAATCAGAGAACATCTTTAGACTGACAAATACATTATGGTGGCGTTTCTATTGGATATATGATGTGAGCATAAATTAGGAACTTTTGCCCTTAAAAGATGATGAAAAAGATGTTAGATTAGTTTACTTTATTTAGGAAAACGGTCGGATTTGAAGCTGTCGTAGGACTACTTTGGGACAAAGCTCGTTAATACGAATTAGATCCAGATGACTAGTCAACTTCTTACTCTCCGAAATAGCGGCAACAAAGAAGACGTTTAACTTCGATGTATGGACAAGCGAGCAGGGCGGAGTTTTATTTGAATCTGATCTCGAATCTGTTTGCCTTATGTTCTGTAGTCTAAACACTGTCAAAAAGCTACTGTAGTTAGAGCAAAAGGGTCGACGGAATAGTTTCTATTTTGTGATGGTGGTGGGTTTTTTCTAAGTCGTTGTTCGGACCATTAATTTTTCCTTTATTTTTCTCTCCTGAAACCACTTTTCTTTTGAACTTAAATTTATTTTTCTAATGCCTTGGAGGGAAAAAAAAGACGGCAAATCTAATGAGTTAGGATTAGTACAAGAATACATCATTTACTGTAATTCTATTTATTTTTTAAAAAGGAGAATGAAGGAGAAAAAAAAAATACCTGAATTCCGCATCCACTTTTTAAAAAAGCGATCAATCTGTTTGTAGATTGGAAACCTGACATAAAGACAGGTTGCACTTTTTAATAAAGGACAGGTAATACTTGGGGGTGCTTTGACCAGGTAGGCGAGGATAGAAAAATCTACATGTTTAAACTCTCTTTGATTGAGGTTCAATCTACTCGGCTGGCCTTTTCGGCCAATGACCATCGCCTCGGGTTCTCAGCGTTTAGGTTCAGTGGTCACCTTACGGATTCGTCTGTTCACAAACTGCATAACACTTTTGAACAGAAAGAAACAAAAAGCACAGCCCGATCTACTTCCAGGTGGCCACTCCGAAATTACTAACGCGCCGAGACCTGACAGTTCGAACAAAACTAACTTTTTGACAAAGGCTATTTAGTGGTATTTTCGTGCGGTTGCGCTGCTTCAGTAGTTTCTTGAGTGCCGAGAGAGGGGCTGGGTCGCATCTTCCAGAGCTGGCTCTTTTTTTGGCGTTTGCTGAGAGAGAGTTTGTTTTTCTTAAGTTTGGCCATTCGGCAACACGCACCATCTTCCAGCGTCTCGATTCATCCAGTTTTTCGCCAATCTTACGGTTGACTTGGAATCCTAAACGTTTCAGGAAGCAAATGAGTTGTCCTCTTTTGTTGGCGGGTATAGTCTTGTAATTTCCTTGTCTAGCGAATCTGAAAGATTGAGAATGCATTAAAAATATTATACAATGAAAACACATTACATAGAATATTTTTCAAACAATCAATAAAATGTACTTTTCTTTTAAGAAGTCTTAGACACGTAGCATGTTAAATATTTCCTTTAAAAATATATCGGAATGCATTTTAAAATTATTATTCATGAATTAGACCAGCTCTTGTATCTATATTTTTTTATTAGTGCAGAACATAACGTCGCCTGAGAACCCCTGTATCAGATTGTACTGTAACCATTCTGGTCATTGAAAAGTTTGATGATTTGCTACATGAATTTTATTAAAATGTCGAAATATTTGGAGGAGAAAAAATAAAAATAAATATACAAACATATAAAAGATGATAATAAAATGAAACTTTTTACAAAGATTTGATACTTATACAAACATTTTTATAAAAAATACTTAAAATAACAATAAGCAGAAAAATACTATGTATGAAAAAAATGCAGAAATATACTATGCATTAATTCATTATTAAGCAGAAAAATATTATGCATTAATTGATTGTTATGCAGAAAAATATTATGTATGAATTCAGTGTTCACTTGTTATCATGATATAATAGATGAGGATGCAGTTATAAACATCTAATAAAAATTATTTTGTTAATGGTGACACAGAAAATCTGTACAATTTGAAAAAGTTCTGACAAATTTTTAGGCAGATTAAGCCTTTCAACACATATTGGTTTTATATAAATAATTCATACTGGTTGTCCCCCCCCCTCACTTCTTCTTTCTAAAAATCAAATGACGATTTTGTAATGGAATTGTAAGGAACTACAGTAGTAATTTAAGATATTCTTATAAGAGATTAATGAGTAGAGTTTATCTGTACCTACAGTTCTTTGTTTTAGTATTAAAGGTTACTGCGGTACGTTCTCTTTTATCTGAAGCTCCCAATTTTTGGGCCGGTTAAAACTAAGAATACCTCAAAAAATGACCTTTTCTATCCCCCCCCCCAAAAAAAATTGCTTTATGAGCAGTTGTTGAAATGACGAATTTTTAATGGAATTTTAAGAAACTACAGAAATGATTGAAGCTATTCTTGAAAGAGACTAAGGGAGATTGAGGGAGGTGTATTAGTAGAGTTCTTTGCTTTAGTACTAAATATTACTGCGAAAGGTTGCTTTGCATATGAAGCTCTCAATTTTTGCACAGTTTGAAACTACACCCAGAAACTTACCCATTCAATGCCCCCCGAAATTGCTACATCAGCAGCTGTGTCAGACAGAAATATCGTTGTATTCCTTATTATACAGACACAGTTAATTGTCATCAAACACTTCCTTGTCTTTCTCCATCCTTTGGAACATTTATCCGGAATCGCCTGGTTTAAAGTAGATGGTGCAAAGTTTATCAGAATGATCAGTTTTTTTAATTTCGGGGTTAGTTCATTCAGTTATTTTAACATCCTGTCTTAAAGTAACACAAGGGTTATTTCAGGATTTTTATGCCTCTTTCAGATGACAAAGACGACATTTAAGCTTGTACCCCTCCCTCCTTCTAACTTAAGCACTACAGCTTTCAAGATGGAAATTCTAATTATGATGTGCGTGTCATCGCATTAAAATACCCGTTATCCACTAATAAGAATGTTGTCTCTGGATACGCCTTTCTCTGTATCTTGTAGAACTGTCATCTTGTCTCTGGATTTTGTTGGACTGCCATCTTGTCTGGACTCATCTTACCTCTAGAATTTGTTGTACTGCCCTCTTGTGTGGATTTTATTCGACTTTCATCTTGTCGGGACACATCTTGTTTCTGGATTTTGTTGGACTGCCATCTTGTCTGGACACATCTTGCCTCCAGATTTTATTCGACTGTCATCTTGTCTGGACACATCTTGTCTCTTGATTTTGTTTGACTATCATTTTGTCTGGGCATATCTTGTCTCTGAATTTTGTTCGACTGTCGTCTTGTCTCTGGATTTTGTTGGATTGCTATCTTGTTTGGATTCATTTTGCCTCAGGATTTTAACCGACTGTCTTCTTGTCTGAACTCATTTTGTCTCTGAATTTTGTTGAACCGTCATCTTGTACAGACTCATCTTGCCACTGGATTTTATTCGATTGTCATCTTGTTTGGACTCATCTTGTCTCTGGAATTTATTGGGCTGCCATCATGTTTGAAACACATCTTGCCTATGGATTTTTTGAACTGTCATCGTGTCTGACCACATCTTGTTCTCTAGTTTTAAATCCATGTAATCTCTTTCTGTAAGTCCAATTAAAGTTTGTTATTCGCCTGCAAGATTACACAACATTGGCGGAACTAGAGTAAATTATCAGTCACGAATGCCCTATTCCTTTGTTAATGTCGGTGTATGTCACTTATGATAGTTTATTGGGATTAACTGGGAATGGTGGACCTACAGATGATTCTTTTTTGTGATTTCCAACAATTTCTCAATATTCGACAGCTTCTGAACTTGAAGAAGAGTATTTATAAAAATTTCTCAATTCTTTCATTAATATTTTTTTAAAATTATTTAAAAATTAAGCTAATTTTTTCACTTTTCCATTTTAAAATCTTTCGACTTTTCCTGGATATTTGGAGTATTAAAGTCATGTGATAGTGATAATAATAACAGAATATCTTATACTATAATACAAGGAATGGTTGTCAAGTCGAAAATCGCCCCAGAATTAATAAACTCCGGTAAACTTGGGGGTCTGGGGTTTTGGGCCACGAGGAATCGATTGGCGCCGGTTTTGAAGCGCTACGGTTGAGCAGTTCGGAGTTACAGATAGGATATTTTCAAACTTTATTAGTTCGCTATAATGGCTACTTAAATTTTCAAGTGGTAACGTGCTGCCATCTATAGCCAATATGCCATCTATATCAATATTCATATATATATTTTTTTCATTTCATGCAGACACATGATGAAAATTGCCTTTTTATATGTTTAATGCGCAATAATAATTTATTTTTTTAAATTTGAGATTTTGTCAATCTGATGGCAACATATTACTAAGATAATTTTTTTCCCTTTTACTCGTAACGCATGCTTGGAGCTTAAGTTTTAATTTTATCTTATACTATAATACGAGGAATGGTTGCCAAGTCGAAAATCACCCCACATTTCCGACATTTCAACATTCATCAGAAAAAAATAAGGATAACTTTGATATTTTTACTAAATTTTCTTTCAAAAAAGTACGATTCTAATTTCACTGCTGCACTTTGACCGGTTATCTTTTCACCAATGGTTTAACAAATTTTCTTATGGCATGTATTGTTTTGATAAATCACAATTGAAAATTTAAATATTCGAGTTAGCTTCGATACCTGTTTTCTCCGAGCGGAGCTCGGTCACCCGCTGGTTATTAATAAAAGAACGGATGTTAGCATCATTTATTAAGGGACATCCCAGAATGAGCTTGAGAAAAATAGTATTAACTCAATTAACAGCCGATTTTTACTGAAAGTATTGTTGCTGCAGGTTAATATTATAGATATCTCTCTAAATAAATGGGCATGTTGCTGTTGCTTCTTGAGGCACTTGCCATGCGCAAGCTCGCTGAGGTAGAAAGCGATTCAAGCCTAATCAGCGTCTCTTGTTTTCGTAGTAGCGCAACTTGGGCCAAGAGTACGACTTATGCTACTCACTCATCACAATCGCTTGCACAGTCCCTTTTTACAGGGGATGGGGGCTTTCACACGCCTTACAGATAGAACACACACACACACACACACACACACACACACACACACACACACACA
>JAOUZG010031916.1:1081333-1092088 GCA_026289955.1 Argiope argentata | reverse complement strand
CACACACACACACACACACACACACACACACACACACACACACACACAGGAAATATTAAGGTCAGATGCTCACATCTGACTTTTGTCTGTCGAGTCATTGGTTATAAATGCCGGAAAAGCTCTGAGTGGCTTGAAGTACCACTCCTATCTCAATTTTTAATTTAATTCAATAGGAAAGTGTTGGCCAAAACAATATTAACTTTTTCAAGAGCATCGTGGGGAGCATGCATGCACACAAAATGGCTATAGATGTTCTTAACAACGCTAATAACTTCTTCGACATTTTAGAGCTAATGATTTAGTCTACGAATGTCGAAGTATATTTCAGAGATTTTTAAAACATTTAGTTATAAGTAAGAATCTATACAGATTTGTAACAAAATTTAGGAAAGCGAATGGAAAAAAAAGAGAGTGACTGACATGTGATTATTCCAAATAGTTAAATGAAAATGATTCTATGAATATACCGTATTTCTCTCCATATATATACATGTATACATCCTGAGTTTTTAACAAAATTTAGGAAAGAGAATGGAAGAGAGTGGCTGCCATGTGATTATTCCAAATAGTAAAATGGATTTAAGTGGTTCGATTAATATACAGTATTTATCTTTCGAAATTGTATATTTCTACTAATGTATATTGAAGTATTTGATAATTATTGAAACTGATGGACTTCGATTACCATCAGTCCGTCCTCTATATTTATAATATAAGTATTAATTTAGTATTGTCAGTCAATTGAAATAAATTATATTCTATCCCACCAAATAAAAGAACAATTTTAAATTACACTAGCACCGTAAACGGTGAACGTATACGAAATTGTTCTCGTTGCTAAAATAGAGGGGAGGGGGTTGTTTTGTCTAAGTTTTATTTTGTGCAACATTTTATTTCTCAAAAATGGAAAGGGGAACGAACCCTGAAGTATCTAGGAAATATAAAAAGAATATAAGAAACAAAAATTGACTAAATTTTTTTTAGTAATGGGGCTGAGGAAAATTCCAAAGAAACTTTTTTTCCCTTAGAGAATGTAGAGTGAAATACTGTTTCTGAAATTTCTTTTGAAACTGGAAGCCGTAAAAATTGATGACTTATCTACTAGTGATAAACTTTCAAATATTAGAAAAAAGGAAAAGAAAAATTAATGCAGTAATTAAAGCTGGGGTATTTGTACTTTTGTTTTAATTATTTTAAATACTTAGGTGAAAGGCTATAGTTCTATTTAATCACTATTATTTATCATTATTACGATTAATTTATTATCTGAAGCTAAGATGTTTTTTTCTCCAAGTAACAGAATTTTTCCGCAAATTTGGAAGTTCAGACTGATTGATATTTATTCTTATAAAATTCTTTTAATCCGAAATAGGACTTAACATCTGATTAGTCGGAAATGAAGACGAATTTGGAATATTCTCTTTAGAATAAATTCTAAAATAGGATTTATTCTATCTTAATATTTAAAAAAAAATTGAAACAAAAATATCCTTGCCACGTCTATAAATCTACCATGAAATATAATAAAACAAATGCTGGTATGGTTGATATATTCTTAAATTCTTCAGGTTCATTCGAATCGCTACTCAGCGATCGATGTTTTATATTTTATGAAAATGGGGGGACAGAACGAGCGGAACGGAAATAAGAAATCTTTTTAAGGTGAAATTCAGTTCTATTGAATTCTTCAATGCTTATTCAAGCGTATTAAATAAAAAAAATGTTTCATTCAAATCAATTCATACTTTATTATTTGTTTCTTGAATGATTTTTAACACTTCAGAATAGTAATTGCCACAGATAATTCATGGATTTGAAACTGTCTAAAATTATACTAGGTATTCTTTTTTGTTTCTTAAATACGTAATATCTGTTTCGTAAAATTATTTTCATTTAAATAACAATATTTCGACAACTATTGGACTTTTTTTTTAAATGAATAAATGGATTTTATTTGTTTCTTGAATGCCAGTTTAAAACCATAGAAAATACTTAAATTATCTTTATAACGCCGCATAAATACATTTACGTTCTATAGGAACGATAATCTGAGCAACTTAATTATATTTTTTAGCACCCCATATAAATTTTTTGCACTAACAAAAGTTATGAACATTATAAAATTTAAGAGTAAAGCCATAAGGAAAATTTACAGCAATCTATTTTGTATACATCTAATAGAACTCTCTAACTTTTAATAATTGAAAAAATCGTTAATACTAATATTTTTCGTTGATACGTTTACAACTTCATCATTAATACATAAAATTTTTCAAAGAAAATTTATTCAAAGTGAAATTTTGCTGGTGGTTAAAATACTAGCAAATCGCTTCATGATGCGACAGTAAGCAACTTCACAAGCAGCTGTGGCGTTTAGTTGCAGCTGTTCCGGTAAAATACTGTTTATTTAATTTCAGAAAACGAATTTAAAGAAACAAACGATATTTTTCCGTAACATATTTAGAGATTGTATTTTTTAAATCAAGTTTCTGTTTGCAGTTTTAGATTTATAAAATTTCGAATGCTGACTATATTTCGAGAGTAGTTTCACAAAATTATATATGATATGATAAGGAATTAATTTATATTGTGTACTAATAATTGTTTGCTTAATTCGGCAGCTGCGCCTGTATGCAATGATAGCAGACGAAATTTAAAGCATTTTATGCTTTTCAGTATGCAGTATTTATTTATTGTTTGTAGGTTAACAAGAGAGATGATTTTTTAAAAAATTCTTTCATTGATATCTCAGTCTAAAACATTTTTCAAATATGAGGTAAAATAAAAGTTTTTTTTTAAGTAATTGATTTCATCATTACTGCATTTCTGCAGCCTTAATGATAAATCTTCTTTGACCCTATTGGATTAAAACTACATTATTTTGATTTACCCAAGTCAAAATTCTTATTTGATAATATGATATCGATATATTTTATCTAAATAATACTTTGAGATTTTATTCAGCAATTTGTATCACGAAACACTTTTTTTTTCTGTTTTACATTTTTTTCTCACTCTTACGATTTTTCTGCTACTTTTTTTCTATCAAAAATAGTTTATGTATCAATTTTTTTCAATCCAGAAATATCTGTAACAATTAAAATGAGTATTGGTCTAAAATTCAAAAATAATTGAAATATCAGTTAATAAAAACCTTTAATATCAAAATTCGTTTATTGCAAAAGAGCATATCATTTTTGATACGTTGTTTAATGCTTCACTTATTAATCAAAAATCTAAAAAAAAGTTTTCGAAATCCCAAAAATCCTGAAAATGAATTCATACGAGATATCGATTTTTTTTAAACGTTGTACTGAAAACATGTTTTTTAAAGATTACTAAAAATTCAATATTAATATAAGATAAATTTTTCTTTTCTTCCTTATCTAAAATTATTCATTTCCTGATGGGTTTTAATTCAGTATTTTTAGTTAAAGAGTATTCGAAAAGAGAGACCGAAAAAAAAAAATCTAAAGAAATCAATATTTTCATTCAGGTGTTAAAAGGCGAACCGCATTTTATTTTTTAAAAGAATATGTTAAATTTTTAACAATTTACTTTTCACTCAATTTCTTAAAAACTCTTTTCTTAGAAGCTCATTATATATTTAAAGTATTGGAACGTTTTGTCAACATCGTGATATTGAAAGAAAGAAGAAGGGGGGGGGGGAAACTCTTCAATGTTCTAAAAATACTGTTCAAAAGGAATTAAATATTTATGTTTATACGAGAAACGAGAAAATTTCAAAGGAAGAAACATGAGCATCAGATGAATCGATCCTTTGAGCAAACACATAAATTAATTCAAGAAAACGGTAGTTGGTAAATTAAATTAAATTAATGGCATGAGCCTGTGGTTTCCGTGTTACTTCAAGCTGCGATTTAATTAGAAAAACGCAGAAAATCAACTGAGGTAATAAATTTTTAATTGAGATTCAGAACCAACTTTGTACGTATCCTAATACCAAATTCAAAAGATTTACCAACTGCAACAAAATTAGTTTTCATGATTAGGCTGCCATCTATTGATGACAGCAAAAACTAAAAATCGAATTCTAAAAATAAATTAACCTCTGTCCAGTATTTTTATTTTTATTTTGAAGATTTATTGAATTTTGAGAATTTTATGTATTGGGGAGGGGAAATTTTGCAATTATTTTGATTTTTAAGGATATACGAATTGGAAATTAGGAAGTAGATAATATTAAAATTCACATAAATGTTTATTTTATCTTTTAATAATTGTCCAATCAGATAAATATTTTCTTATTCTTTGCTTTCTTTTATAATAGATCATATATAAATATATATAATCTATAGGGAAAGGATTATTTTCCTTTTAGAAATTTTTATCTTAAGCTATCAGAAACCTTTGTCTTCGAAACTGTATCTGATATAATCCTAGTACTAATTTTCTACATTTTATTATAAGGAATAAAGTCCCTCCAAATTATTTCTTACTTAAAAACTCCATTTCTTGATGTGTAATCCTAAGGAATGCAAATTTGATTTTAATAGGAATTTTTAATACAATTTTTCTGTTTGATTTTTATTTCTTAATACAATAGTATTTTCTTTGATCATGGACAAACGAAAATAGATTTTTTAAAAATTATCTTTTATTCAATATATGGGAGGAAAAAATAACGAAGACATAAAAATGTGGCCATTAGTATTTCTCGATTTATATCCTTTAGTGAAAGAGTTTCGATGCCTTTATTTTTAAAACTGTTCATCTACTTATAAAATTCTTTGGAATGGTCTCTCCGAAACTTTCTCGCGTATTCTCCAAAAAAAGTTTCCTTTTTGTTTTGCCTATGACTCTAGATTTTAGTAGTGAATATCTTACATAGAATTTGTAAACAGGATAGAAATATATTGTCCCGTGAAACTCGAATTTTTAGTAAATTTAACACAAGGTTATGCATTTTGTAACACCTTTATGACGGTTGATCGGTACCAAAATTTAACACAAAATTGCATTTGTAGAGACAAGATAATTTATTCAAAGATTTAAACCATCGAATTTATGAACTGTAGCTTCTGCATGAGGTGAAAGTACAGGCCGACAGACTGTCATCATTGACCGTGCTGCATTTTATATTCTAAGCCTATAATCAAAATTTTATCTTCCTGGCTCGATGCGTTTTGTAGTTTCAAGTTCATTCGCTTTAGAACACATCGATATATAGAGAAACTTCATCTGAATAAATTTTGTTCAAAGTTTAAGAGAAATATTTAAATGCAGATTACCAAAATGCAAACCAAATTTTATCTGTCCAACTTTAAGAGTTTTTGATCTAGCGCTTTGGAAGACAGACA
Organism: Argiope argentata; assembly: GCA_026289955.1. Lineage (NCBI taxonomy): Eukaryota > Metazoa > Arthropoda > Arachnida > Araneae > Araneidae > Argiope > Argiope argentata. Next base: position 1,086,767 of record JAOUZG010031916.1, on the reverse strand, counting down.
GACATTGTGCAAAAATGGGTTTTTAGGATTCTTTGAGTTCTGAAAAAAAGAAATTTGTCAAAATCTTTGGTTCGAATTTCATGACTATTTCTTTCCCTATTCGTCGTATATGAGAGAGTAAAAAGTAAATGATTAAGCTCCATAAGAAAAAAAAAAATTGCAAACGCCATAGCATTATATGTTAGGCTAAATTCATCCGTTTTTTATATTATTTTTTTTAATTTACTTTTTTTCCATAGCAATGACACACACACTCACACAAACATATACGACATTGTCACTATTCGCAAGCATATAAACATAGCGATTAAACAAAATCTAAAAACTGTTGTTTTGCAATATATTTAATTTTTTTTTTTGAAAAACATTAAATTTGGAGTTGAATAAAAGGAATCTGACAATGGTTTCTTATGCAATATTTTGATAAGGAGCAATTTAAGAAAAATTTCGACCTCCCTTTTAACTTTTATTTTGAAACCCCATAAAAAATTTTGAAAAACCATTTCATAATGCAGATCATTTGTCCAAGAAGTAACTACGTGCCAAATTTAATAATTTAAGCCCAACAGCCTATCACGTTAATGATTTTGAAGAACTTCTGCATCATGCATGCAACAGCACGTAATTAGAAAGTAATATTCAACTAATAAATATCATGCTATTTATAATGTAAAGTACTATTGAAAAATTCATTAAAAAATTTTAAAAATGTAATAAAATTAATGAAAAATTTGCACGGGAATAAAATTTGTATTACTGAATAATTACCAAAAATCAAAGTTAAAAAAATTGTAAGGTGTAAAAGTAGCTTGTTCAGCAACATGGTCCAGTGTTATTGAGGGAAAAGAAGGTTTAAATTAAAAAATAATGCATTAAAAGAAATTCTTTCAACCCCCCCCCCCTATTTATTATTTAAAAAGGAGTTCGGGATGAGATTTATCATAATGATAGTTTACATTTAGAATGTCCATTCTTGAAAATATTAAAACGCAATGGCCAGTCAATTTGGAGAAAGTGGTCTTCCAACTTTTGGTAAAGTTTATATGACTAGCCGCCTTTGGAGAGCAGTCGGTTCGCCAATATTAATGCCGAAAAAGGTTCAATCATTTTTTTATATGCATATAACTTGGTCTCATAATAATTTTTAAAGCAAAATATTTTTAAGCTTCAAATTTCGATAGTCATTATTCACTTATACTATTATGTAGGCCTTAAGCAGTCCTATCTTTGAAGTCCGCATCTGTCTCTGATTTTCTATCAGTTCACGTAAAATTCACTTTTAAATTAAATTGAAAATGACGAAACTTCAATTAATATATAGACCTCTTTACTCAATCTAAGCATGTCTTTAAATAAAACTAAGAACTGAAAGCAGAATAGTTCGACATTGAAGTTTTATGTTCAATACAGAAATTGAAACATTATAATTTTTTTTATAATTTATAATATCTCAAGGAATTATTTAGCAAAGATTTCACAGATCAAATGAAGCATTCAGTTTTAGATGTATATCAATGCTGTCAATAATTACATTTTTTTTAGGTTTATAAATATATTTCAAAAAATTATGGTTTAAATTCCTTTGGTCGTATAGATTCGTATTCTGTTAAATATTCTTAATATTTCAACTTCAAAATAAATAAATAAACATTTCTATCTTCTAAGATCAAATATGGCTGATTTAATCAGTTCTGAATATTGCAAATTTAGAGCAATCATCATTTTCATAATCTAAGCTAATTATTTTAGATAAATCTTGATTGGCTTCTTTGAGATCTTGATAAAGGGATCTAAAATCGCCAGTTTTTATCGAATAATTATATTGAAATTTTCATAGATCGATCAGCTTTGATGATTGATTTAGTTGATTGGAATACCACTTTTTTATTTTAAGGACTTAATGCCTCTAGAGCATTTTGTTAAATATGATTGCCAGAGCAGATGACATATGTAAAAATTTAAAATGTCGTAATTCATCAGCATTTTTTCCCTCAATCTAGTAATTATATATTTCACTTAGACCATTTGTTAAGATATGTATGTCTTTCCCCAAAAATTAAGAAATTAGATATTGGGTTCCAATTACAGAAGATGCCTTGTAGATGTTAAGCCATATTTGCCTTAAATAAAACTGTTTAGTTGGATTAGTAATATATGTATAGTAAAATATCATAAAAACATTTCAATGCATTTATTTTCCAAAAATATCATGTTTGATTTTATGCAGACACTTGCTGAAAATGACATTTTTACATGTTTAATTTGAAATGATAGTTGATTTATTTTTTCTCATGTGAGAACATGATATTGTTTTGGTTAGAAAGTTTTGATGTCTCCGAAATATGCGGGTAAAAGAATATTTTTATATGCTTTTAAAAATTTTGCATTGTCAATTATTACTTATGCTTGTTTGTAAGAAGATGCGTTTTGAAATAGCTGACCTGCTTGTATGCTTCGTTGATAGCAGATCGTTTTTTATTTCGCAAGATTCATTAAAATGCGCAGATAAATTACAATCACGAAGACGAATTGTTTGATTCGCACAATTTATCTTCCTCACATAAGTAAATGTAACAATTCAAAACATGTCTTACTGCTTTAAAAATTAAAAAAAAAAAAACACGAATGCAAAAATATTTTAATTCTACTTAGTATCATTTGCTTTTGGTTCGTAGTTTCTTTGAAATGACGTCATCTTCAAGTTCGTTTAAGATTTCTTAATTTTAAATAATTAATCTTGCTCTCAGAAGATTGTCGTTTGGTGCTTTTCTAAACATTCTTTTTCAGTTTTAACTGTCGCACTTTTGTAATATATTTTTATTTTGTATTTTAATTTATTATTATTCTTTAATTGAATTAATAATTTTGATATTGCCAAAGATCAAGAAAAATTTTCTCTTGCATTTATTGTTTAAAAAATTTCACATTTCCTATTTATTTCATTTCATGTAATCACGTGATAAAAATTGAATTTTTCTGTTTTATTTTTGGTGGTAATTAACTTTTTTAAAATCAAAACTTCTAAAAATGTGATTGCAACATTTTATTAAAAGCTGATTTTTTTTGAGATCCTCGTGAAGATAAAATTTTATTTTTATTTTATGTGAAATAAATTGTTGAAAAATACGATCAAATTAAAAATTTATCAAAATTAGTTTTAATTTATTGGCCAAAACATCAATATCATTGAAAAGCTAAATTTTATAGCTTTAACTTGATGAAAAAATCAATTTTGTGCTATAATATTTTCGGAAGTTATAGCGAAAAAACTTCAAAATTTTGCTTATTTTTAATTAATTCAAATTTTAATTAAAAATTTAAAAAAAAGGGCTCCGAGGTGCACATTCCCAGCCCCCAAGATATGCATGTACCAAATTTGGTAGCTGTAGGTCAAGCGGTCTGCCCTATACAGCGCCAACACACACACACACTATGTGCTTTATTATAAGTAAAGATAAAGATAACTTGACACACTTCAGATTTTTCCAATGGTGTGGTTATCTACGTCGCCGTCTCGTATGCGAAACATCAGGGTTTTGAACCTGGCTGGAACTTTTTCCTCCTTTATTGATTCTTATTTAATAAAAAAATTATGAATACTTTTAACTGATATGTTTTAATTTTTTTTAAATTCCAAAATAAATATTTATCATCAAAATACATAATAAAATTAAAATTTTAAAGGAAGAAAGTTCTAACTACAGAGGCATTGTTTTTAAAAATAAATTATTTAAATTTAATTACCAATTTACGGAGTTTTAACCCTTTGCAGTCGTATGTCTCAGCGTATACGACATCAAATCGTATGTGTCTTATTACATTCGAGTGCAAAGGGTTAATTATATGCTACTTATTTTTATTCAAGGATAAATGCTTATTCTTTTAATATTTAAAGTATAATTTAATGTTTAAAGGGAAAATAATTAAAGATCTCAAATTAGTGGCTACAGATAATTTAACTTATTTGCATTATTTTCGAACAATTAATTTTCATATTCTTGGATGTTAACCATAATAGATTATTAATTGTAATTGAACGAAACTGTATACATATCAACAATTAAAGGGAGCAGCTGATATTTGTTAAATATGCAAGCAAACGGCCGCAGTAACAGTAATCAAAAGAAATTGTAGAGAGCAGGTGTTTATTTAATGAATGCGTAAGCAGATGGTTAAAAGAGTATTAAGCGTATACAAAATTCTTCCTATATAATCGAACATGATCAAGAAATAAATTTCCGATATGAAGAATAAAAATTCAATCGATTATGCACAACCAATTGTCTTCACCAATTTTTAATTTGATGATTAGGTATGCACGATACGCTGCCTAACTTTCAAGCGAAAGAAAGTAAACTCCCATAGATCTCTTAAATAAACCTTTTTCTTGTGGACAATCATCATTTATCAATTTTACAAGGTAGCGAAATATATTTTGTTTCCAATGTTTTTACTATAGTTGCCATTCTAGTTCTTGTATATAATACGAAAATAAATGTATATAGGATAATTTTTTAGGAATATTGAATAATTTTTTTACGATGTGGATATTTATGATTAATGATTATCACCGTTTATGTTATATTTATTACTATTTTTTAAATATTAAATTACAATTTAAGTATTAAAATGCCTTAATTCCTGACAGTTATTTTAGTTATAATATTTTCATTTAAATATTCCACAAATATAGACATACAGACGTTTATTAATTTTTCATGAGGGAGATTAGTGTATAGATTTTCAAAATCATAAGTATTAACATTAAAATTGTTGTTATTTTTTAGAAAGTTCAAAATGTCTTGGTTGCTATTAGTTATAAAATTATCTTCTTCTTTAATTTTATTAAGAATAATTGTTTAATTGAATAATTTATTATGTTCTTTTGCTAATATTGGTCTGTTTTTTTATTGTATTTAGTATTTTGTTATATTTTTTCTTCTTTCTAGAATTTTAATTTGTGAGTTTTGTCTATAATTATCCTTTTTCCTAATTGCAATTTGTTTTTATATGCTAAAAATTGATGCCTCTCTTTTACATTGAAATTTGGAATTTTTCGGGTCACAGAAGAGTTAATTTTTTTAGACAAAAGTCTAACTCTTTACAGAAATAAATTCTACTTTTTATTGGAATCCTTGCCTGATGGTGACCCTTGAAAAAGTCAGATTCTCTTTTTTCCCTTTTATAAATTTTTTAATCTCATGTTTCTTCTGTTTTTTTATTCATCTATGTTCCACTATGTCTTTAAAAATAGCAGCATACGTGCTCTCTTGATACATTTGCGTATCTTTCTAATTTAATAAGGAAAATGGCAATTCGTTAAGTACCTCGTTTAAAATTCTCTCTCTCTCTCTCTCTCTATCTATCTCTCTATCTCTCTATCTCTCTATCTATCTATCTATCTATCTATCTATCTATCTATCTATCTATCTAT
>JAOUZG010031916.1:1056481-1081323 GCA_026289955.1 Argiope argentata | reverse complement strand
TATCTATCTATCTATCTATCTATCTATCTATCTATCTATCTATCTATATAAAATTTTTGTTGTTGTTCCATTTGTTTATGGGAGCTATTTCTGATATTCATTTTAAGGCTTAAAATGGAGAAACCACATGTCGTTGAATGGCTGTGCCGCTATTATTTCCATGAACATTTAAAAAATTTTAGTTAAGAAGCAATGGTAGAAAATTGTAAGATATGTGAAGTGAATTTTATAGGCAAACATTTGCCATAGAATTACAAAAAGCTATTAGAAAGCATCAACATTTTCGGGAGCATTTAGAATTTTTGAAAAAATTGTGGGAGCAGCTGGAACTGCAATGCAACGCATATTATAAGAATAATGATTCGTAAGCTCTGATGATAGTGACTGATATTTGCAAAAAATACAAAAGTACACAAAAAAACGTACACAAAAAAGAAAAGAGTAGATTAGAAAAAAAAGTATAATAAATGCGAATACTTAAAAAAAAGTTAAAATCCCCCCAAAATTCATAAATAGTTTATGAAATTAGTAAAATATGTTGTAAATATTTGCATACGTATAAAAGATTTGGAAGTCGTGAAAATCTTCAATTTATAACGATGATTAATAATATATATTAGATAATTAATAAAAATTTTTTGTTTTTGTCACTATTTCAATCAAACTTTATATACGTGAGCAAAGCATCTAATGTAAATAGTATAATATTGTAAAAAGTACTTTTAAAAAGTCACTGATCCTTTCCAATTCGGCACATTGCAACAACAATTTCATCTAGAGCAATTACATGATTTTACAGAACAATAACTCATTTTCAAATACATAGAAACAGCTTTTTATACACTAATCCTCGCAAAGTACATGGGAATACACAAAAAACAGTTTTAGTTATAGAGACCTAGATCACTGACTGCTACGATACAAAAAGAGAAAGAAAAATCCTGTATGAATCTAAAATAAAATAAAATAAAATTTAAATTAAAAAAAAGAGAGAGTTTGATCAGCAAACGTGACGAGTTTTAACATTCTAATGTTATAGCAAAATTTTTTGTGTTTTATTAGAATCTTTAGATGCGTTTTCTGAAACCTGCATTCTTTCTTATTTTCCTTTGCGGTATGCATCCTTTCAGAAAAAGTTCTTCTTACATATTAAAATAAAATATTTCTAGAATATGTTATTTGGTTCTAGTATTATTATAAATTAGAATAATACCTGTCGGTTCATATTTAATTGTTTTCCCCGTCTTTTAGAGGAAAAATTCGATAATTTTTATTTTAAAAATTCGTGAGTTTTCTAACAGAGCTCGGAATATTTCCAAAATTTTTAGTGTGACTTTAATTTTTTTAGCTCATGACACAATTAAATGTATCATTATTTTTGTTTCAAATGTAATGTTTGGCTTAAATAAACGTATTCGCTAAAATACACCAAAAAATTGCTTACATTTGAAATAAAATAATGATACATTTAAATATTAATCCAAAATTTTCACTTGGATTAATAGTTTTATCCTCCATTGCAATTAAAATTATTTCTGTTTCATCAAAATTTTATAAATTAAAAACAAAAAAGTACTAATAAAGTAATGTAAATACTTGCCTTAAAAAATGATGAGTCGTGCTGCCATCTATTCTTGAAAGAATGAACAAATTAGTAATAAGTCTGCAAAATATTTTCAATATAAAATTTTCATTCTTTTAAAGTAAAAGACAAAATAATAAATAAAAAGTAGGATTTAATAATATCTAAATTTATATTACATGTTTAAATTTTGAAATATAATTTTTGATTTAATTGTTGACGTATTGGAAATTTAAAATTCATGAGTGTGGCTGAATTCATTTCTTAGATTATTGATTTTTACACAATGCCTTAAATATCTATTTTCCATCAGTATTTTCATTTTAATTATTTCTGTTATTCAGTAATAGAAAAAAACCAATATCTAACCAATAAACCCAAAAAATCAATATATTAAACAGATGCGAAAAAATTCTAATTAAACCATATATATATATATATATATATATATATATATATATATATATATATAGCCATTTGTAAACAGCAATAAATAAGAGACGCTATGAAATCTGTAAAAATATTAGGAAAAAGAGGAACTTGAAACCCATTTTATTTACTAAATAATCAAAATGTATTGGGCGAATGTTTGATATATATTGAGGATCCTTCCTTTTCTTTTTTGGTCCTTTATAATATAACCCTTTTTGTCTACATCTATTGCTAGACTTAAACAAAATGGATTTCTTCCGCTGAGGGGTACGGGAAAAACCTGCTTTTAAACTTAATTTGTTTAAAAGTTCGTTATTTTTAGTGTTGGTGTAAAATTTTCATTACTTTTGGTGGTTGAGATTGTTCAAGTACCTATTTTGAAAAACTGATTCATTATAATTTTTTTTCTTTTGATATTATTTGCTTTTCTGCCTTAAACAGTTTAGTTTTACTTAGTTTTTTTTACGTAGCAATGCTTTGTAATAATTGCCATTTCCATTTCCATATTCAATTACATAAGTTTACACTTTGCTTTGAATCTATCTTCAAATTTGTTCGGGATATTTTACACTTATACTTCCTATTATTGTTTTGAAATTTAATGTCGCATGTGTTATGGTGAAAATCCTCTCTGAATCAAACACTTCAGCTATTAAGAATGCAATGATACACATCAGCAAGCTCAATACGCATTTTAAAATCAGAAAGCTGATTAGGCTGTTGCTTCGATATATTGTTTACATTTAAAAATTTTATCAAATTGAAATTCATTAAATTCTGAGAGCAATACTATGTTTATGGTTTCCAACAAAATGAATTTCATAGTTTTTGTGCGAAACATTACGAGCATTAGTGACGGAGGGCAATAAACACTGCACAAATAATAGTAATAATAATAATAATAATAATAATTGCCCATTATAACTTAAACTTCTCTAAAATTCAAATGAAATAAAATTGCACACAAGTGAATTGGTCTCTCGCATATTCCCATCTCGCTAAAAAATCCCTACTTTGAAAATAACATAAAACATTAGACAATATTTTTTCCTTACTTCATTTCACTTTTCAAAACATAATATAAAGATAATTAATGTGATATTATCAAAATTTTATTGAGATTTAAAAACTTATGTAACAATAAAAGCTGTTACATAATCTGCTTTAAGATGTTCAAAACGGTTTTGATAAAAATAAGCAAAAAACAAACAAACAAACATGTGTTTTAAATGCTAATAAAAAATGCATCCACTTTTTTTATAATATGTGCGTACTCAATACTCATAATAAACCATATAACATCACAACCAAACTTATTAAAAATAAAAAATAAAAATCAGACGTCAATAAAGATATTTTCGGTTTTTCATTTAAGCAAAGCAGTTATTAGTCTAAAACTGTTATTTTTTTCGAAATGGGAAATCATTGTTCTCAAAAGCCTGTAAATCATTGTAACAGAATACTTTGTTGATGAGATTTTGAGTTGAGCTCAAATTTTCTTAAATCTTTTTACTATGACGTGAATCGGTTAAAAACATACTTTTCAGAATTATTTCATTAGAATATGCCCACCCTCTAAAAACGCTGATTAATTTTCATTTTATTTACATCGTATACGTGATGTAGAGACAACATTGTAACTGTCAAAAATTTGAATTCGTAGTTTTGACAAATCTTCAAATTTTAGACCTCCCTGAGTTTGAAAAACACATTTTTGGAAAATGTGTATCAGTGAATCGACAGACAAACATTTTGTGACAAAGGTAATTGAAAAAAATGACTTGAACTAGATGTATAAAATTTGGTAAATCTCCTTTATATTGAAAGGCATATTTATATAAAACTTTGAGCAGAATTCATTAAGGAGAAGTTTCTTCATTTGCCATTTTTAGTATAATACAATGCTGCCGTCCCTCGTCCCCACACAGTTTCCTCGTTATCTGGGCATCCCGGTCTGAGTCCCAGTTACAGCATGGTTATTCTTCTGTGTACTATCTGTGAGTTATGTGAATGTGCCCCCCCCTGTAAAATGGGACTGTGCAAAGGAATGTGTGTGTACCATCTTCATATGAGGTAGGTCACACTTCAGCCCTCGGGTGCTCAGGGGTCCATGCCCTCAGAAGCTACTGCACTCCCTCTTTCCGTTGTAAAACGGGCACGAGATCATCATCATCAATATAATACAATAACCACAAAAGTAAGCCTACTGCCTGGATATAATTCTACACAGATTTCACAACTATTGAGTAGATATCGAATAAAATTTGAGCCTAATCTAACGAGGGGTTGTTCGTCTGTTGGGACGGCATTTTCAAAGACAAACGAATGTGGTAACTCAAAAATGCAGTGTCCCTTAAATATAACAAATTTAATACGCTAGTTTGTGATTACAGATGTAGTTCTGTGACAGTGTTTTCTCTCTCAATCGAATGGAAAAATGTGTGTAAAATACAAATTCGATTTTCAGATACTATTGACGGGGATTATCTCAGGGATTAACGGGGAGAAAACTAGCCAAGGCTCAAATAACAGATACAATAACAAGTAATATAAAAAAACGATTTTAAAATCAATTCCTACTTAGGTTAACAAAGAAATTTTTTATTTTAGTTACTCTTTATTAAATAAGTACGATTAATAGAAATATGTATTGAAATATGACAAATTCACAATATTAAGCAGCAAAATAGCAAGCGAATATCCTGGTATTTTTTCATTCTATACATGGTGTTCGAACTCGTATGGGAATCAAACGCCATATCAACCAGACTGTCCCAGCCTAAAGATTACAAATACTATAAATAATTTATCAAAAAATTATACTTGCGTGGAATTTTCAAAGACAATTGTGGCAACTCAAAATGCGAGATTTTTTTCTACATAAGTTGGGGTACGCAATACAGATTAGAAATTTCTGGATTTCTATATTCTGTATTATTTTAATTCGGAAGTACTTCAAAATGAATCAGAAAATAATCGATTAATCAACAACGTTTGATTTTAAATACATCAAGCATTATGGAAATAAACGGAATCGTTTATTTCATAATGCCTTTGCTTTCGAAAACATGTTAAGCCTAACCTCATTGGCGTTGGGAAAAAATAAATTGAATTCGTTACTTATTTGGCGGTGGGGGAATGAAGAATTTTGGCAAGAAAACTAGTTTTTAATTAATGAATAAAAAATTACTAAATTAATATTTGAAAAAACTGTATTAACATCAAATGTAATTCTATACAAGTTTAAAAAAATTTACTTGAACTTGATTGGACTAATAGTAGGAATTGATAGACGCTAACTTAACGCCAAAGGTTAAAATTTTATAACTATAGTACGCCAGTGCCACACAATGTATTCTCTGCATTTTTCAAAGTGCATAATCTTTTTGTGGAGGATAGGAGAAAAGCCTTTTATTACAGAGTATGCAAAATTATTTTTTGAGATAACACTTCCACTGGTTATTATATGTCACTTGAAAGGAAAATAATTGATCTCTGCTGTGTAAAATTTTGATTTAAAGGTGATTTTGGTTTGGATTCCTTACATGTAGTAATAAAAGAATCCAATTTGAGATTTCTGGAAAATGTATAAATGGGCAATAGTAAAATTTGATTCAGATTCTTTTTTATGAAAATTTATTAAACTAATGAAATCTTTTATATGCATTTTTATCATTCCTCGTCGATTTGCATTAAAAATATCATTTATAGTTTCTTTAAATTAAGAAAAAGTAGATTTTATAAAACAATAATCATGTAATACATCTAAAACAACTTCTATATAAATGAATTGCATACGTAATTTTTAACATTAAGAGTCTTTAAACTAGACATAATGTCAATAAATACATCAAAAATTTTTCAAATATAATAAACTTAATTTAATAGAATAAAGATCCAAATATAAATGATCACTTCGGGAAATTTTAAATCGCAGTATACTGCTAAAAGAGAGTAAAAAAAATGTTCATGTTTATAATAGAGTTTCTGTAAGACAAAAATAAATCACAAATGACAATTGCCGATTCCCAATATATTCTGCAATTATATTGATATGAGTTTTTTTTAATCTTTTCGATCAATTTCAGCAATTTACCGAAAGTATATTGTTTTGATGTACGTGGAGAAAAATGCGCTTACATAGCTGCTTATTTTCTGGAAAAAATTGTGATTCGGAGATTGTTTTCATCAAAGAATCAAAATCCAGCCGTTAAACCGCTATATAAATGTCTAGAGGATGAAATATTAAGTGGTACGCTTCATCTGTAATCCCAAATGAATAAATACCTTCAATGTCATGTTTTCAATAAATCACTTCAAATTGCAGGTAACGCAGTGTTACGAATAAGAAAACATTCGAAATGACTTCAATTTAGATGGTAGTTTTATGCTCAGCTGTTGATACGAAACAGTTAAAGAATACGATCATGCTGCCATCTATCGAATGAAAGTTATAAAAAAAGAAAGGATTAAGGATTAAAATGGATTAATATATTTTTATTGTTTCGTTTAGTCATGTATAATTTTTAATACATTTTTATGAATATTAAAATGCAGTTGTTTAAAGGACATGGGAAGTGACTGAAAAAAGAATATTCAAGCTTTTGAAAGATAATTTGTACTTTATAATTAGCTAGTATATTTGTAATTTTTTTTTATGGGAACAGTGTAATATTCTAAATAATTTTTGTAATACTGATTTGACTTCCAATTCATTTTATTTTATTCATTTATTTTGTAATTGAATAACTGTTGAGAAGAAAAATTTAAAACACTTTTGATACCAATCATTTTTTGCTACTAATCATTTTTTTGGAAATTCTTTAACTTATTTTAAGATGATAAAGGAAGATTTGATTGAAAGTAATTTGCCAAGAGATTATTTTTTAATAATTTTAATGAGGCAAATCAAAAATATCTTTTTAAAATTAGAAATGAGAAATAGGACATTGAAAATTTAAACAAATACTTTCTTTATTTAAAACTTTAATAAAAAGGATGAAAGTCTTTACCAAGAAATTAATAAATCACTTTGAAAAGCTCGATATTTAATATAAGAAACCTTAAATCAATTGAAAGGCGTTTCTGAGATTAATTATTTCAAAAAATTTATATAAATCATTTAAAAGAAATATAGTAAATTGTAAACAGTGATGTAGCAAACAATTAGGTTATTATTAACCTAGTTATAAAAGATAAATGACTTATAACTTAGAATGTCTGAAAATATTCTCTTATAATATACCACAAGAATTAATTTAGGCTTATTATATTCAGAAATTCTGTATTAAATTCAATAATTTATTTTTGTAAACAAGAAAATCGATATTGTGTAACAAGTAAGTAGAAAATAACTTAAATCGTATAATGATTGCCCTTTTTTAAAGTGAAAACGCCAGTAAAGCTGTTAGTAAAGTATTGAAGGTTTTTTTTTAATTCGAAATTTGTGCTGCCCTCTATTGGGATTCCCTTTAATCATTTAAGAGAGTGGTTATTTAATTTTTATTTGTGTCAGTAGATGGCAATAGTTGATTCAGAGAAATACGCTTGCAAGAAGCTGAAGTATTTCTCAGATTACTTTCTTTATTTGATGTTCTATCTTTTTATCAACAATACCAATGCTCGGAGGCTGTTGAAGTTAAAAAAAAATTCTGACTACCCAAATGCACAAAATAAATGCTGACAATACAGATAAAATTGCTTATCTTTACAAATAAAATGTTTGAGATTTAGATCCAAGTTCTTTTCTTTCTTAGTACATGAATCGAATGACAACTGACCGTTTCATAAATCATGAAATCGTTAGTTTGTCCAAGCACTTCTAGTCATGGAAAAGTATTTTTCTTTATGTGAAACAAATAAAAGCCGAAGAGGGAAATTTGGGTATTTGACTATATATTTCATCATTACCAAAGACGTCAAATTATGGGTAATCGTATTCTTTCAGTGCCATTGTAGGCCTTAATGGATTTATGATTATTGATGACACAGAATTTTTATAGATTTTTGGATTTTAAATATTGAATCTCAGTTTCATTCCTAAGTTATGATTATAAACCACGAAATAGAATCAAGTGTTTTGAAATGAAATTGAAAATAAATAAATTAATTAATTAAGTAGCTTCATGAAGCCAACAATAAAAATTTGTTCCTGATAATAAATTGCAGTTATAAGATGAAAAAATTATTAATTATTAATTCCTATAAAAATTTTTAATTACGTAGCTTAGAATTTAGTACTTATTTTCATTATTAGTTGAATGTTCAGTAACAATTTAATTATTGCTTATATGTGACTAATTAATACTAATATCTGTGACAGAAAATATATTAAAAGTTTCAGTAAATTAACGAATTGTGTTTTTTTTTTCTTTCATGTATAAAGTACACAAATAGAAGATATTATAATTTCAGGGTAAAAAAAGAAAGAAAAAAAACCCAGAAAGATATTAATGCAGAAATTTTGAAGAATCCTCACAATTTAAATTCCCACGAGTTTGAATAAAGAATTTTTAAAATTATCTTTATTTGCTGATAATAATAATAACTATTGAAAAAAAATTCGAACAATGAAGCTGGATGAGATTTGTTATCTGATATTGACATCATAACTAAAGATTTTTATCGAATTTCGGATCAAATCCGTCCTAAAGTGATTGTCGGTTAGTGTATTTATTTGTATACTCTAAAGCAATAACTCAGAAACGCAATAAGAAAGAAAAACTAAAGTAGGTATGAAATTTTGATATCAAAATTGAAGATTTGTTTTAAATTTGGAACAATTTTATCAAAAAGAAAAAAAATCAGATTATTAACTCGAATTTGTTTATCTAAATGCTAATGTAACAATTCAGAAATGGAATTGACAAGAAAAGTAATTAGGTATAAAATCTTGATATCAAAATTAAAAAATTTTTTTTCAAAAAAATTAGCACTAATTTGGACTAATGAAATAGCCTGGGATGCAAATTCGATCTTCTTCAACGATATGAGGTTCAGATTCAGTATAGTATAAATATAATGGAAAGTCACGATACAATAAGCATTCAACTTTTCTTTTCTTATAACAAATTTTAAATTACATTCAAATTGAGGAAAAGATTAATCTATCTCTGATTCTGTAACATAACTATTGAGTAGTAATATTCGATATAATATTCTAAAAACCAGACGACATTTCGGTCTATGTTATCACTCGTGTTCGCCCTTCAGATCAGAGAAAGATAAATAAATTTTCAAAAAGGGCGACCGTCATAGACAGTTTTCCTTCAATGATGTCAGGGTGAATGCAAGTCCGTGGGAATGAAGGGAAAGTATATTTCAGTTCTGGATGGCCAGGCACTTGACACGATGCTTCAGCACACGGGGAAACCTGCGACGCACAAAACAAAAAAAATTCTGTCTGTTCCACCACTTTCCTTCTATGGAATCAAACTGATGAAAGAAAAAAAAACTGTATTGTAATGCTCAGGATGCTAAAATTATCGACAACACTGACATCCGTATCACTATCAGGAATTTCTGTTACTATGATCAAAGTATATTGTAAGTTCTTATAAAACGATGGATGTATATATTACGGTAAAGGTAATAAAATGGCGACTATTCATTATCACCAGGGAGTTTAGTGGTGATTATGAATAATCAATAATTATACCATTTAACCGGTTGCACAACTAAACTTAGTGGCGAGTTATATATTATTACCAATAAGTTTTAGGGTAATTATAAATAATCACCTAATTAATCCCATTTACCATCCCATATAAAATGGGATTGGATGATAATATGTAAAAATGAAGGGTAATATGTAGGGTATGACGGTTTTTCAAACTCGGTTTTAAATAACATGCTTTATAAGGTAAATTTGTCCCAGTTGAAAACAGGCTTGAAAAATTCATATTATTATGCAAAAATTAATTTTTGCCAATTTTTTGTTAAAAATTAGTAAGTTATCTGGAAAGAATTATTTGTCGAGAATATTTCCAAATTTCTATGTGGAAACTAATTTTGATAAAAAGTGAATCGAAGAAACTGCTTGGCATATATATATATATATATATATATATATATATATATATATATATAACATAGCAAAAAACGAAAAAGTTTAAAGTGAAAATTAAAATCAAATGTGAAAGAAGTATAATGAATCCGGCCTGAAGACTTTTTCAAGGGCCACCCTCAGGCAGGGATTCAAAACAGGGATTTTTTCTGTGAGGGATCTGACAAGATTGTCAAAAAATGACCCCTCGTGACCCGAAAATCCCAGAAAATTGAAACCTTAGAGAAAAATTAGTTACACAGAAAAAATTTTTTTGAATCCTGATGGATTACACATATAGATTAGATCCCATAAAAGATCGTAAGACAGCAATGCAGCATAAAAAACATATAAAAGACAATTTTATGCCATGCCTGTTGGCAGACATAGATAGTTTGCCAACAGGCATGGCAAATATAAGAAACAATTTTAATCCAAAATAGACAAACAAGCCAAAGGTTTAAGTAAATTACTTTAAACATTTTTTTATACTAAAATAAAAAAACTTTCAGAGCCTCACCCAAGACAATACAAAGAAATCCAAACACATACCAAAAAGGAAGAACTCCAGAGCTTATAAGCCTGTCATCTTGTATAGAAATCACAATAAGCTTAGTTGCGCATTTGGATCCCCAAGCATGTTCGGTATATATGAGTATCTGAAGCGCCATCTATTAAGTTAAGATTACAGTTTAATAGTTTTGTTTTACTTTTGAAAAAACCTTTGTCCCTTAGTTATTAGAGTTTGTATGTTGCAATAGTTTTTGGGAAATTCGTTAGTAGCTAAGTTCTTAATCAAGTTGTTTGTCGCTATTATGTAATCATTTTTGTTATTACATATATTTCTAATCCTATTAAACTGTGAGAATATAAGATTTTTGAAAATCCTGGAGTTTAAATTAGAGTGGTAATTACTAAGTTTAATTATTTTAAAGTTAAATTCATCCCTTTTATCATAGATACCTATTAAAGTTTTTCCATTTGAAATTTCCAAATTTAAATCTAGATAGTTTGCCTTATATTGATTGTTGTTTGTTTCCGTTAAAATTAGTTCTTTTGGGTTACAGTTAAGTACTATATTGGTATTATTTACGTTTAACAACAATAGGTCGTCTATATATCTAAAGCCATTTAATAAATCATCCCCAATTATATTCTTCTCGTAATAATGTAGAAAAATATTGGCTAAAGCACTTGAAAAGGCTGTACCCATTGGAATTCCCTTTATTTGTTTGTAAAAATTAATGCCGTTAAACACATAGTTTTCTTTAACATTAAAGCTGCATAATTCTATCCAATTGTTTTTTGTTATAATCTCTCCATTTAAGTAATCATCATAAATAAAGGCACAAACCTCCAATAATTTCTCATGAGGTAGACTGGTATATAAATTTTCAAAATCATATGTATTAAGTTTATTAACATTGTTATCTTTTATAAAGTCCAAAATATCTTGATTACTATTAATTATAAAATTATTCTCACTCTTAATTTTATTTAAAATTATTTTCAAATAATTAAAAAATTGCTTTCCTGTATAATAATTATAACTTACGGTGATACAAGTTGCGTAATTGGAAATGCGTAATTTGGAAATGAAATTGAATCAAAACTGTATTACCATATATGGACCCATATACGGTAAAGGGTTAAAAGAAATCATGGAAAAATAAATTCACAAGTTTCTTGAGGACCCTCAAGAAAAACTTCAAATCCCAAGACACTGAAAGTTGAGTTTTCATTATTTGAAACAGCGAATAAAAGAACAAAGATTTGTTGGTGATTGCTATACATACAAGCCAGATAACATCCCTCGGACCGAAGTGCACTTTTTGCACAACGGATTTGTTACTCGGCTACTAACCATAAGATTCGGAGTCCGGGCCTAGCGCATCCGCCCCCCCCAAATAAAACTGCAAAGCCATGCTGAGTAGCTAGTGAGCAAGCACTTTCAATGTCAGACAATATTGTGACCAAAATAAATACAAGACTTTGCCACCGTTCAGTAGATATTTTAAGTTTTTTAAAATCCTATTTTCTTAGAATTAAATTAGTCATATAAATATTGTTTGAAATTTTTTATTGAGTTTTCGTCATTTTGTGTAAGTAATATGTGTATGTAATTTTAATTTTTTTACATTTTAACTTTGGTATTGATTTTGTTTCTTGTTATCTTATATAAATTTGATAAAATATTTTTTTCTCAATTTTATATTTTCACAAAAATTCGAAAATCAGTTATAACCAGTTTTTTAGAGATATTGAATTCGAAAACTGGTTTTTCAAAGAGTCGAGTTTTGTATACACCCTAGTATGTATAAAACATATTGTTTTAAATCCGTATTATCTTTATGGTAGAGGACATACTTTATATTATTAGATAAGTGCATTTAAATAAATAACGTTTATTTATAACTATAATGCTGATTGAATCTAGAAATATTTAAAGAACATTATATTCAGTACTAAACAACTATAGAAATTTATGCCATAAATAAGGACTAAAAGAGCAATTTTGTTTAATGTGAATTATTATTTTATATCATTTTTAATAATTCAGGAAAATCAATTTTGAGAAGTTCAAGAGACCACCTACAACAACGGGATTATGATAATCATCAGTTAGTTATGAACTTTTATATTTACGAATCTAGAAACGTCCATTCATATTATTTAGATCGTGAATTCTTCATTTAAAATAGGAATTTGACGATTTTTCGCAAAAATGCCTTTTATAGTTTTGGCGTCAGTTGGAGTGTCTTGTAAAGAAATACAAAGCTATTTTTAAGCTTAAAAGGTCTAAAAATTCATTGAAATATTATTAGGTACATAGATGCATCAGTCCACTAGCAGAAAGGAAATGACACTACGCAACTTAGTATCTAAGGCTCCAAATGCCGGCAGATCACAATCTAGGAAAATGTTTTACCACAATCATAACTTTAGTTTTTAAATTTAACTGACAATTTTCTCTAAAAATTTTGAAATATTTTCCCAGGACATATTTATAAATTTTCGATCAGTGTATTACAGCAAAATATTCAAATCGAAAGCATCGAATTCATCTGTTTCGTCTTGTGTTGAAAGAATAGATTTTAAAAAATTAAGAATATAATTGCGAAGCACTTAAAAAAATGCACGTCTATTTTTCGATGGATATGCAAATATTATATCATTTCTTTGTAATGATATTTCGCATATGTATGTGTGATCTTTTAACAGATCTCATATTCTGTACGACAGAATGTTGCGTCATTGATCGCCCTATGCTTTCCCACCATTCTTTGGAGAGTTTGGCAGTTAGACGGTAAGACGTACCGCTCACGCTCGTGTATCTTTTTTGATGTGTTTTATGTTAGTTTAGTAAAGTTTGTCCTTCTAGTCATAATGAATATATTTGACATATTAATGCTGGTCATTGCCTTTCCCTACATTTTGGGGGCTCGATTTTTCTCTCGAATACCCTTAGCAAATGCCACCAAAACGTGAACGTTAGTACAATTTATTTAACACGTTAAATGATGCTAAAATTTTTCAAAACAGTGAATTTTTGTTATGGATGATTTACTGCTGCCTCTGTTTTTTTTATGGCATTTGCTATGAACAAGCCCGCTGATGCATAAGCATATTCAAGCCGAAATAAGCGTCTCTTGTTTGAAGTAGTGCCAACTAGGACCAAGAGTACGACTTTGTTACACATACGACACAACTCTTTTTACGAGGCGAACTTCCTTCATGCATTTTAAATCATTCATTCACAGATCATAATTTAGATCTGGAACAGAGAACGATCATCTCTGACCCAGTACGTACCCCCAGTGGTATAACTATCGACACGGTGGACTTTGTGACCGCGGCAGATTTAACGAGAGCCAGCCACCACACACTCGGGGAATTTCTGGCATCCCCACATCCTAAGGAATAAAGCCAGGTCAGAGGATTTACTGAACTGCTGAATGCCTTTTAGTGCGTGTTTCTGATGGGTTCTGTTCTTCTAATCCTAATAAATATATTTTACATATTAATGCTGATTGTTTCCTTTTCCTACATTCCCACATGCATATTAAATACACCCATTCAATCTCGACTCATGGACACGAAGGAAATTTTAACTATTGGTGGAATTCATTAAATGAAGATTGCTTTTCGGTTGCATTTATGAAAGTTAGCCGATTTAAATTAGTTTTATATGAAAAAAAAATAAAAAAATCAGAAAACTACTGCATCCAATTTAGCTATGCAGTTTTCGATAAAGGGCTCATTTCGATCTAACAAATGGCTCTAATTAAGAAAAGAAATGGTTTGGTTTTGTAATTTTGGTTTTCAAAATCGACTTTTTCCCCTGCCAGTAATCCAAGGTTTGAAACACAGTCCTTTTGATCAAGGATAATAAAGCGTAATTTATTTTTTGGATCACGCTTTTATTCAAAATATCTCAATGCTAATAAAAATAACTCCATTCACATATCGTTATTCCTTCGAAACGATCCCATGTAAAAAGCAATCAATCACTGTGACTTCGCATTCAGCATGAAACTCAGCAGAACCAGAAAAAGAGTGGTCTGAGTGAACTTGGTGCCAACTCCTGTCAGACAAATTGGAGAGCGACCATTAGTCAGCGAGATGGCCTGGATCACGTAACCAGTGGTGGGGTAGAGGCGTGGGTGGGCTCATGATCTCTAGGGAAAAGAAACGCTTAGGTAACTGAGCAGAGAGGAAGTCACATTTCCAAGAGTCGCGCATCGGTGGACCCAGGGTCGCCGAGGAACTCTCTCCAATCCACCATCAACCGCCAGTTCCTTCGAGGAGGAGGAGATTCCTCGGCTCCTTTACCAGCATGGTTAACGGTTCTGAATCATTCTTGTCAGTCGTTAGATCAATCTTTCGTTAGTTAAATAAGCTGTTTGAGTTGATGGATGAATGCGTTATGCGTTGAAGCAGCTAATTTTACTATTCATAATAACTTTATAACAAAACCCCAGTTTTGCTCTTAGTAAAAAAAAAGAAAGAAAAAAAAGAAGATTTTTGTGACTTTTTCGACGATTTTTTTTGTCCTGAGAGTTCGTTTGCGCAGAAATGAAAGTGCATAGATGAAAACGCATTGAAAGTGCATTGAATTAATTAATCATATCTTAATAAAAAGTTTTTGATAAAAAAACTTTTTTATAACTTTTTTTAGTATATATTAATACAAATTGTTTTGCTCTATTTAGGTACCTGATATTCACACTATAGAATGTCTTAAAAGCGAATGCTTCCGAAATTTTCGATGGTTCTTGCGCTGCTAAACACAAAATATCGAATATTAACATTCTTGAGAAACGAGGCCTTTTGACATCCCGAGCGTCATCCTCAGTTAAGTCTTAACTAAATAGACTTAAAAATATACGGCAAAAGAATAAGAGAAAAATTAAAATTCCTGAAGTAGTAATTGTTATCAGGAAACAAATTTAGAAATTCAAAACCGAAGTTTTTCTCTTGGTCCACTTAGAGGAAGTGGCAGTAGTGTTAGCTCTGTTTATTATAACTGGAATAAAATTGACAACCTTCCTTAGTAAATTTGAAATCGACGTTGAAGTAATTTTCTTACCTCTGCCACTTTAATTAAATTCCCTTGATTACTTCTTATTATTGAAACATAAGTATTCTAAAATATTGGTTGTTTAGCACTGTTAAATATTTAAAGATTGATTATTGCCTTTATACAGATTTGAGAAACAAATCACAAGACATTCAAAAAGTTTCGAGTCTAGTTGCTCGCATTTCAGTGAATTGTATCTTTTCACTCTATTTAAATACGTAAAAAAAATTGAAATTCAAAAATCAATTTATCTTTGTTATTTTGATGAGGACAATTGATGACTAAAGTTATTGATGATTCAAGAAAAATTCATGTCGATGTGGTTGTTCAAAACAAATATTTTCGCATAAAATGGCGATCAATATTTTGCAATATGATTAATTAAATACTTATTGAAAGATTTATTTTCTTCCATACCTTATTGTTAATATCTACTTCATGTTTTTATTAGAGAAATCCAATTTTATGTGGCAAATATTATCTACTCAATAACAAAGATGAAAACAATTATCTACTATTAGGTTATCAAGAAAATTCTTAATTTGGTGGATAAACAATAAAATATGATACAAAAAAGATAAAATAAAGATGGACAATTTAAGAATGGATAATTTCATCCGAGATTTTTGAGACTTGTTATTCTTTAAAAAAAAACACTAAATAAATACTTATGAAGACATAATTTTTTTGGTACTTACGTATTATACCATCCAAGTTTATCACTAAATTTGAAGTCATCGCCAATGAGATCTTAACCGTCAATTATGGCAATCCGGCAATGGTGTAATCTGTTGATCTTTATCGCCAAATTTAAATCCATTGCCAAAAGGTTACTAAACCTTTGGTGATCGTTGGCAAAAACTTTATAATACGGGTTTTTTTAAAAAAAATTTTGAAAGACATAAATCTTTAGAAGTGCATTTTAGAATCGTGAAGAAATCACAGAAAATACTGAAAAATTCACAAGTTAAACTGAAGAGCGTCAGTAAACTAACAGAAACATGTTCTTTATTTCAACAGAATTTATACTGTAAAGTTAGCTGTGCAAATAAAGAATTAGTACAAAATAAAAGAAGAATTCTACGCAGAATTTAATTTTGCCAATATTTTTTAAATTTAAATTTACTCCTAATCTAGATATTTAATTTAATAAAATTTACTAACAATTTTAGATCCTTAATTTAATTAAATTTACTCATAAATAAGTAAATTTTAACTTTTTATCAAAAAATGAGTACTGTACAAAAAATAATATGTTTGAATGGTAGAGAAAATAAATGCAAAATACAAATCATTCAGAATTAAGGAAATATGAGAAATGATTTTCGAACTTAATTAAATTTTGTCCCAATCATGCGTATTAAAAAACTAGATTAATTTCTCTTTGTAATGAGAGAACAATTTTCCTATAATTCAAATGTATTTCTATAATTAATCAAAGTTAATGCTAAAAAAAGGATTCGATTCAAAAACATATGAACAAATTGAGTAATAGTATAGAAATGAGCTACAGAAGGATGAAATTATCAATGTTGTAAACTTCAGAATGTTATATGATTGATATACTAAACAATCCTCGATTCATATAAAGATGTAGATTAGATATTTGTCAGGAACTTTCTACTATTGCTTCTTCTGTTATCTTTTTATTGAGCTTGAATACTTCTGAAAAAAAAATATTTTAATTTTTATCTAATTTGATCTCTTAATATAAATGCTTCATTGTCACTAGTGGTAGAAAGTCGATAGTATTTGCTTTCATCCAGCATATGTTCTAATAACTAGAAAATGGACATCTACTTTTTAAAGCAAATATTTGCCTGAAAATTTTTCATTTATATTTTATTTTTCTTATCACTAACCTTGTACAGTATACCTATACATATGATTTGGCAATTCATAAAATTTGAAGATATTTTACATTTCATTATTAATAAAGAATTACGAATACTATTTCATATCTATAGAAAAAATGGCTAACTATAATTTCTTTGCTTTACATTGAATCTGAAATCGGTAGAAAATACATTACCACTGTAAGGAAATTTTATGTAAGATTTAATTAAACCTGAGTATACATATTTATGAAGATACAGATAATATCTGCAGCTCAAAATGGTTTAATAATACAAGTGGTAAAATTTGATGGTTTTTGATGCTATTTGTTTCATGAGTTGGTACGATCGTGCTCCGTTTCTTTTAAAGTTGTAATACATTCCTCAGCATATGGATTCGAGCACTTCATTGTATAATTCTAAAGCTTTTCCTTAAAGAGACCTTCTTTAATAAAGAGCATTACTGGTACTTCAGATCCAGACTTCTCCCTAAATTCCAGCATAGCGACGTGCCCTAATGGATCGCAACTTTCACCCAAGTAGAAACGGAAATCTTCAAACTTCGGCACCAGCAACTTGACCGCCTTTATAAAATTTTGCTTGGAGAGATCGATGACTTCTTTAGGAGCACCAGATGCTTTCCATTTCTTTTCGAGCTCTTTAGAATATAGCCTTAAATAATCTCGAAACTCATTTTTGCAACCAAAATGCGTTTCCACGAGGCGTTGGTTGAGAACAAGGTCAATCCCCGATTCGCTGGAGTCCTCGTCTTGAATTCCATCGCCTACGTCCACTGGATTGAATCCTTCTAGCTCAACAGCAGGTGTGCTTCGAGTTATGTGGCTGCATTCCACTTCATAAATACAATCACCCATTAAATTATACTTAAATGCGTCTGTAAACATTTCGTCTTCTGATAATAAATCTTTAAAAACTATCATTTTCGATTTTAATTCGCGATGAAAAATCTTATTTTTATCTTATTAAGACATCCAGTTTTTAAAAATATTTACCAGTTTTGTGATGCCATTCAGAAAATAAATAATAAATCAACCAGTATATTTCCTGGATTAGTCAGTGCCGATTCTTTTAAATAAATGTAATTTAAAATTAAGTTAATCATTTTTATTTTTATTATAAAATATTTTTACTTCAAAATAACTGTAATTTTTAGATCTTTGATTAAAAGTAATCAAATTTTAAAACTTCGAGACTTATTGAAATTCTTCAAGATTCCAATTATTGCATCCATCTTAAAATTGAATTTCTCATTCGTTATAATACAAAAATAATGATAAACAACAAGATTATCACCAGTAAAATAAAAGAAAAATCCATCGGTATTTTTTTAAAATGCAGGTAATTAAAATTTTTATATAGAATACATATTCCGAATCAGAAACAATGCAATATATCACGGACAATATTTTCATTTAGTGAAATTTTGAATTTCAAATTATGTAATAAACATAAATATAGATAGATTCTAATTCCTGTTCAGATATTAATCACCACTTTAAATTTATTGTGCATTGATCAGAAACAGCAAGAACAATTCTTTTACGACTGGAACTATTGTTTTTATTTTTTGATCTAGAATGTTTAAATATTATTCTAGTACTTTTAAAAAACATTTTATTCCTTTCCTATTTTTTCTTCAGCTTTTTTTCGTTTATTTAGTATCGTTTTCTATTCACATTACAATCATTCGTCTTTCTCAGCATAAATATTTCTTTAGCCTTTTTGTTAACTCAATGCATGAAATAATTTATTAGATTACCAATAAATTAATAGAAAAGGAATATTTAGTGATTAATGAGGTAAAAATTGAAATTAATTAGTATATAAACTAATTAATAATGTTTTTCAAGATTAACGGCTTGGTTATATTCGAAAACATTTTTTGCTCTTTTATAAGATTATGATTGTACAACAGCATGCAATTTAAACATATTATGTCCGCCATTAATCACAAGCATATTTAAATATATGCAACAAATAGATAAATACTTTCCACCAGTTTTGCATACAATATGATTTAAACGTTATTTCAAATTTTAGAATATTTATCGTACTAGTTTCCTTTAGTGAACAGTTGTTTTAGCAGAAGAAATGCTCTCTAAAATTTTCAATTACCTATTTTATATAATATCGTCTCTTAATAGTTTTTTTTTCTAGAAGCTTAAACTTTTAATAGTCACATAATTATTACAGAAGAATTATACTTTATATGATTAATTCTATCGGTTATGTTTTGCAGATCTATAATTTTCAATCAGCCCAATAAGTTTTTTTTAATGGAATCAGAAAGGATTAAATTTCAATTGATATAAAATATTTTTTTACTCAAAAAAACCCTTTTTTAAAAAATATAAGAGAACAAAAAAATCATTTATAATTGAAGTCTCATGGGCATTATATAATCTTTTTTTAATAATATCAGCTAATCATTTTATATATATTTTATATATTTGTAATATCACAAAGAATCATTTTTCCCCCAAGAAAAATTTCTCCGATTCATATTACAATTCTATTTTATTTTTTTAAACAGTCTGTTGGTTTTAGAGAATCATATAGAATGAAATTTTCTTGACACTCCAACTTTTAAATGTGGGAAAAAAACTTTTTTAAACAAATCCATTACTCTTTTAGAATTATCAACAATTTCCTAATTTTTTTATTTATCTTCCCTGGTGAACTCCGGAACTGATTATTATATCCTTCAGGTGATCAATGGTTGTGATCTAAAATCGCACACTTTTATAATATATTTATATTCAAATTTTCATGATTCACTAAAATTTAGTCGCATTAGAATGCACCTCTTTTTTTAATTTAAAATGTTAGTGTCTCTAGAATATTTGACTAAATATGACTCATATGATAAAGAATATATGTACAAAAATATAAAACTCATGATTAGTCAGACATATATAGACTCAAACTACATAAAATAGTATTTTTTATTACACCTAAACCAATTTTCCTCTTAGATGTATATGCATAATACTAACTGCCCAGAATTTAAGTATTGAGACTTTTATTAGAAAAGACATCCTACCTGTATATTAAAATCACTTTTGCCTTAAATACTGCAGAATTATTTAATTACTGATAAAGATGTTTTACAAAGTTCACAGAAATATTTTTCTTACACTTATTTTAGTAATAAACCCCATGTTCCTCGTTTATTTCATTGCTTATAAATATCTGTCGAAAACTACGCTTTTCTGTATTTAGTTTGTAATGATAGTTAATTTAATCTTTCGTTAATATAAAGACAATATTCTGTTAAAAGCATTTTTTTACGAGCGTGCTAGTGCGGGTTAAATTTTTATTTATTATATATATATTTATTTTGTGTGAAATAAATTGTAAAAAAATATGCTGAAACTATTTTTTAAAAATTGATTAACAGTAGAAACTTAAAATTAGTTGTTAAAATTCGGCATCACCAAAGAGATAAATTTTTAAATTTTAAGATGATAGAAATATCTGTTTTGTACTATTATATTTTTCTACGTTATGTAGAAAATTTTTAATTTTAAGACTATGTAGGAATTGTGATGAAAATAATTTTTTTAAATTATTAAGGCGTTTATTTTGCCCTATTAGTTATATTAGATAACAACAATAGAAACTTTATTGTCTTCATTCTAAGAAAAAGTTAAACACCTATCAACATTCAAAAATCAAGCAAAAGCTTTGCTCTAGCATTCAGTTTTTCACATGATCCTGAATAATTTGGTGCAAATAATATTCCACTATTGTTGTGTTCTGATGATCGCATGAGAAGAAATCCTTCTGACATTGCTATCCAGATTTCTTATGCCAGCAGTTGAAAGAATATAATTTGAAATTTATTTTGATTACAAGCTCTTGTATTGATAGATTGTTTTGGTACTTACGTATTAGACTGTCGATCTTTATCGTCAAATTTGAAGGTTTGGCCAATGAGTTGCTTAACCGCCAATAATGACAAAAAAAAATAATTCAAACTTTAACTGTCGTCCGCCATTTTGCTGGTTTCGTTGGGGTCGATGGTTTATCGCCAAATTTGCATCCGATGCCAATGAGTTACTAAACCGTTGGCGATCGCTAGCGTCAACGGTCTAATATGTAAGTATCATTGTTTTTGCTGCCAAACAACTGGTCGTCCTTGCTCTATTTTTTATATTGTATCTGTGCGAACGTTTTGACGTCTTCATAGATAGACTTTGCTTCTGGTTTTATGTATTTTTTTATAGATATGCGAATGGTAGTGTCAGAAAATACATGACTATCATTTTTTTTCTTAGGCGTATGAAGAAGTTAGAGGTTACGGAAGGCAGCAGTTGGCAAAGGAGAGAGTTGATTGCAAATGCCATACAGAGATAAAAGAAAGTCTGATTTTTTTTTCATTGAAGATTAAATTTATTGTCACTTTTCTGTTTCACCTATGTTCTAGAGTATCTGTGTGAGTGTTAACTAACTAACTAAGGAATTGTTGGTATCTTTTATATGATGATGATGAAAATCAGTATTATTTTGTATTTTATTTTAAATTTTGAGTCAGGAATAAATATTTGTTACATCTTATGCACGCTTGAAATTCCATTTCAGTCAATAATGCAATAAAAGCGCAGAATGACATTGATTGATGAGCAAACAAAATCATCATTCAAAGTATGCATTAATACAATATATATTTTTTAGGCAAAACGAAAAAAAATAAATAAAGATTAAAATGAAATCTCCTATGCATATTTCAATGTATCCTGTCAGAACGTCATTTCTTGAGCGGCCAAGCACCACGTACTCATGCGAGTTAATTTATATTTTTATTCATTTTAATCGTTTCATTGAATGAGTCACTTTAGTATTGCAAACTATCCAAAAAACTTTGTCTCGCATTTATTGTTTAAAAAAAATATCCCATTTCCTATTTATTTCCTTTCATGCAATCACGCCCTCAAAATGACATTTTTTAGGTTTATTTGCTGTTGTCATTAACTTATTTTTTTAAATCAGAGCTTTTATAAATGCAAATGGCAACACGTTATTAAAAGCTCATTTTTTGAGATGCTCGTGCGGATAGTAAAATTTTTATTTTTCGTCTACGGATTTTGGTTGACACCAAAAATCTCATCCCCAAAACAACATCATGTTCTGACATGATAAAATATACATTTGTGAGCATTACGAAAAGCAAATAATATTTTTATTTAAAAAAGTAATGATTTCATTCTTTTTTTTTTAAATCTGTGAGCAGAAATATATTAACTTGAATTTTTAAAACTATTAAACTTTTAAATATTACAACTATTCTATAACGTGTTTTATCAAAATCTAACGGGGGGGAAACTGTATCAAATTGTTTTAATTGGCTCTCAATCGAAATTTCATTTACTTATTTTTACTTTCTAGCGCATATTATGTTCATTTTTATTGCAGATAATTTTTATACAGAAAATAAAATCTCAAGGTTCTCTTTTAGTAGATGGTCAGATTAATGTCTGTTTCGACTCCGTCTATATAAAGAAGTGACGTGTGAAATTCGCAAACATAATACCTTTACCAAATGGCGGGAGGCTGAAACATCTTAGGTTCTAAATAAGCTATAACCACTGTGGAATAAGCTTTACGCGCTCCCCTAATAGCTCAGAAAGCGTTTCAGTGCATGTCCCGAAGAATAACTCAGAAGGCAGTAATCCGCTGCAGCGATTTACGCTTCATGGGGCCCTGATTGACGTGCTTCCAACTGGCGTCCACTTGACTCGCAGAATTGACAGCCGGAGTAGGGAGGTAAGCCCAAGTTAGACAACAATGCTTCCTCCCTACAATGTTTACTCGGTGTCTTCTGAGGTTAGGTACCTCATGGAGCGTCGCCAATTTCATTACTGGAAACTTCTGCAAGCCGTTTTGGCGAAAGTTTCATTTTGATAGACTGCTGCCATCAATCAAAATGAAGTTTATTTGATGCCATAGCCATATGACAAATGAAGGACAAAACGAATTTGCTTTGGTTTGTGAGATATCGGTCAGCATCCTATGTTTAGTTTTACAATATTTGGAATCTTTTTCAGTTTGGGAAAATATGTCATCGCTATGCTTTCAGCTATTGTATTGAAACTGTGTTTAATTCTGTAAAAAACAAGGTTGACTGCTTATCCTTAATGATTGTTGCCTTTCGTAAGGGAGATCAAAGACTTAAACTAAACTTTTTATTATTTTTTTACTAAAAAAAGATAATTTTCGCATTGATAATTTGATTCTTAGATTTATATTTCGATATATTCGATTATCTATCGACATAAAAAGTCCATATATTTCAATATAAAAAGGCCAAAGTACAATCCCTTTAACCTTCTATCCAAGATCAACAGTTAGTAGAATGCCAATAACTAGCTGACTATGGAGAACGGCATGTTCGAATTTTTGACTTTTTAAATTGCTGTTAAGGATTAATAAGGAATGTATTTTTAAAAACTACATTTTATAATTTAATGTGACTAAAATTGTTTAATTTAATGGAATAATTCTTCTATAAATAACCCTGAGTGAAAATTAAAAAGTGTACATAATACGAAACAAAAGTGGAATTGAAAACTCTATTTTGTTTGAATATCCGAAAACAGTATTTAAAAAAATAATCTTAATTTTAACATTGGAGAAATTATATAATTCAGCTGCATTATGGAGGAGACATCCTAACATTAAAATCACCTCTATCAATTCTATATTAATCTATTTTTTAGAATATTAGAGATAATTTTTTATTTCCTTTTACTTTTATGAAAATGGAATTTCATATCATTAAAAGGGTATTTTTTTGAGTTTGAAAATAATGTAACTACTATTTTTAAGGGAAAATAATTTTTGAAAATATGGTAAATAATTTCAATATTGTTACAAATTTTGTGAATATTTTTGTAAATATTTGTATCCGTCTTGAAATATCTCAGATAGATCTGAAATAGATTCTGGGGCTAAAATCGCGCAATTTAAGCGTGTTTTAAGTAAGAACGGCATTTCCAAAGATTTTCCGACTTGGCAACATTTTGGAAAAGAGTATCGATGACTTGGCGAGATTTAGTGAAAGATAAATAGTTCTGGAAAATTATATCACCTAAGCTCTAGAACCATTACTAAGCGAAATAGCCTAGAGCTTTTCAGAGCTTTGGTGAAAGTCAGAGATTCTCACGTCAAGTCAGGTATAAATACCACCGTCCGATTGACAAAGATGTCTAGAAAGTAGTGAGGACTAGAGTGTTTGTCTAGAGCACAGAAACTTCTATCTGTCTGAGGTTTTAGAGACCTCGAGACCTCTGTGTTTGGAAACTGTTTCCTGTTGTATTAGCTGAATTGCAGCTGCAAATTATGACT
>JAOUZG010031916.1:1034443-1046481 GCA_026289955.1 Argiope argentata | reverse complement strand
CTTTTGACTCTTAAGTCTCCAACAGGAAGACTTGCTCGATGGGCTTTGAAAATTCAATCGTTCAACTTGAAAGTTCAATATGTATCTGGAAAAGAAAACGTCATTGCGGATATGCTTTTACAACCAGTTTGCGAAGAAGAAATTTCCTCTCGTGAAATTTGTAATATTGTGATAGCAGTCATGCCTGCAAAAACTTCAAAATAAATGCGTGATTCTCAATTGAAATATGATAATTTGCATCCAATAATTGAAAGCTTCGAATCATCACCGAAAGACGAAAATTTTGTAAACTGGACTGGAAGAGGATATTTGATGAACCAAGGAGTCCTCTATCGCTTTGTTCCTGATGCGGATACAGAAGAGGCACAACTTGTTGTTCTCATGAAATTTCAAACTTGTGAAAACAATACCATGATGCACCTACTGCAGGTCATTATTGTGAAGATGGAACTTATCATAGAATAGCCCAGCGCTATTACTGGATAGGAATGCGATCTTCCATTGCTGCATATGTAAAGAAATGCCGGAATGTGCTTGGTACAAGTCTACTAATTTGAAACCTGCTGGACTTTTAAGGACACCCATCCAACCTCAAAGATTTGAGACACTGTCAATTGATTTGTTTGGACCATTACCTCAAGGCGCTACTGGTAAACAATGGATCTTTATCGTTGAAGATTGCGCAAGCCTCTGGATAGAACTGTTTGGTCTGGAATCAGCCACTGCAAAACAATGTGCAATCACACTGATAGAAGAAGTATTTCTATGGTATGGTATTCCCAGACGCATTATAAGTGATAATGGCCCTCAATTCTTTAGCGCCGTCCTCCAACAAATATGTTTTGTTCTTCAAATAGATCAGTGCCTTACTCCAGTTTATCACCCTCAGGCTAATCCTGTAGAAAGGAAAAATCGTGATCTAAAACCTCGATTAGCTATTCTTGTGGAAAACGACCATGATAGTTGGGAAGAAAAACTCCACTGGGCTTGCGATTGCAACTGACTAGAGAAAAACTTCCAAGCCAGGAGCATTTTCAATTCTGAGCAAGTTCTTAGGAAATAAAATGAATTGTGATTTCCTCTATACTGGTTTTAAAATTCCTTCAGAGCTTCCAAGACAATAGAAAACATATTCTGTCACATTCATTACAATCGTCAATGTATTATGCAATTACCTCACCTATTGTCAACGTCAGGAATAGGAACTCGAGCCCGGATCGAAAGGAAATCAGATATGTATTTCATCCTTTGTAGATTTCTTATTTGGCATTTTATGGAATACACAGGAAATGTGTAACACATGAATCGATTCATACATTTCCGGAAAGTTTCAAGTATTATATATAACCATGTCCATAAATTAAGGACAATGCAAGTTCAGGAAAAGAAAGAGTTAGAAGCAAAACAAATGTGACTTATTTGAAAAGTATATTTATTAAATAAAAAGTAAAGAGAAAAAAAGATCCCATATGTATGATATCATTAATAAAGACTGCGATTTTTTGTGCCCTGGGGCAAATTACAAAAAATCTATTTACAAACCTATATTACATGGTTGGTATTATGTTTAATACATAGTACATTTCACAAACGATGCAATGCCGTGTGTAAAACGCCTAGGGATGTTGAGTATCAAATTATCCATCTGATCCTGTGGAATATTACACCACTCATCAAGCAATGCTCTCCGAAGTTCCTATAGACATGTAGGAGGTGGTTTACGAGCTGCAACTCGTGACCAAGAATGTCCCACACATGCTATACTGAATTCAAGTCTGCTGAGAATGCTGGCCAGTTCATATGGGTGATATAATCCAATAAAATGCTTTTGTTTACAATGTTTTCACGTTGTGGACAGGCATTGTTATCTATAAACACGAATTCTGAACCCATGGCATCCCGAAACAAACGTACATGTTGTTCTCGAATGACGTCCGGACAGATTTGACATGTTATGGTTCCAATTCCTGGAATCCAGAATAATTCCTCGACAAACGAGTAATTCTGAACCAACGTAACAGTGTCGTTAAATGATGTTCTCTTGGTGATAACAGGCACCTGGCGCTCGCCATATGAAAATCCGGGGAGAACCAGACTGCAAGCTAAATCTGGACTCGTCGAAAAACAACATACAAGCCCACTGTTTCGGTGTCCACAATGCATTATCTCTTCTCAAGGCTAACCGCAGGCGGCAGTGGGTGCTGTAAATGGAACACATCTGACAGACTTACGAGCGTATACACCAATCTGTCCTAATCGTCTGTAACGGGTTTGCCTTGACATTGTTGCACCAGTGGCTGAAGTAAGCTAACGAGACAGGTCTGATGCTGTATTTCATCTATTTCTTTTGGCAGAAATTGACAAATACCGGCTCTCATTCGGCGTTGTAACTCAGGAGTGACCTGTGCTATAACGTCTACTCACATAATTATCATCTTGCAATCGATGCCAAAGCCTGGAAGTGACACCCTAGGTGATTACAAGATCCTCTTATCCAAGCTTACAGCTGGGTACGCCCAAATGCTAAACGGCAGACAATTCTATCACGTAAAAATCATCCAGAAGCGTCCTTTGTATCATAGCTATGCGGTTATTGCACTGAAAGGCTTATAAAGCGCTTGTGAACAATTTTACTTTTTTGTCTGCATTCTTTAGACATCACTCTCTTATGCTCTCGAGATTGTGACGTACTATTGGTGTCATATTGTGGCTTCCAGCAATTTGAATATGATTTTTGAAAAAGTGTAGCCTTTTTACGGTTGATATATGCATTTTAGAGTTCGATTTATGCATGACTCTGAATTAGCCTTAATTTATGGAGACGAATGAACATTGCCTAGGCATTCTATACAATGCCGAATTTCATACTTTTCCCGTAACATATATATCCAATGACATTTATTGCGATCTCCAAGGAATTAGACTTCAAAATTTTGAGGGATTTTAGTCTTTTAGATCTCCTTGGATCAGAGAAATCATTTTTAAAAGTTTACTTATGATCGCGTCCCTAAAATTGTAGAAATAGATCAAACACGTTTGTTAAATAATGTTTGGTATGGGGTACATCGAAATTTTCTATCTGCATTGAATTCTGCGAGAATTCCTTCAAAAGGAAGTCTGTCTGTTCGTGAGTATGTGGTTTAAATAATTCCGAAATCGAAACAAATAAATCAAATTTATATGCGATTAAAAATAGTTGCAATTTTGTGTCAGAATATAGGCCTACAAAAAGAAACGTATAAATACAGTTTTATTTGCTTCTCTATGTTACACCACGAGCAGTAATAGAACTATTTAAATGCAGTACAACTGTATAAACACAAAACAAGCAACATTGTAGAAGATACGAAAAAGGACGAGAAGTGAGCCCTGTCGGCTTGTTAAGACTTAATGTAAGCATTACTGTTCATGCGAAAGGCAAAGCGCAAGTTTAACCTGTCAAGTGTCTATTATTAAATTTAGCTACTGTATTTATAAAAATGAAGGGAAAAAACTTTTACTTGAAAAGCAGAATTTTAATATTATTCTCAAGATTTTTCTTTATTTTAAAATCAAAAATATGTGGCTTAGTAATAATTTCTTAAAAATTTTCCAACGTTGTCGTACCATTTATTTAAATGTAAAATTATTCTGT
Source organism: Argiope argentata (assembly GCA_026289955.1). Lineage (NCBI taxonomy): Eukaryota > Metazoa > Arthropoda > Arachnida > Araneae > Araneidae > Argiope > Argiope argentata. The sequence continues at coordinate 1,042,847 of JAOUZG010031916.1, read as the reverse complement.
GTGATTTTCTTGAGGTAAAAATTTAACAATGTATGAACAACTTTATAATAATACTGAGACCAGTTTATATTATAAGCTTATATCGTACTTAATCAGTTTAATGTTTTCTAAGTAACTTGCAGTCTTTTTTAAAACGAATTTTTAACTGTAACATAAGAATTAAGAAAAATAAAACTACAAGTTTATATATTGACATGAAGTCCAATATATTGAAACTTGATAAGGAGAGACAAAAAAAACTTTTTATCATTGCATCACTTTATTATATTTCCAACTCTAGTTTTTACTTTTAGCATATAAAACGCAATAAAATTTTGCCAAAAGGATATTTTTCAAGCAAATTTGTTAATTTTATTTTTTTAAATCCTGTAATTTAAAGAAAATGATTATAAAAAGCATTATGGGAGAAATTTGAATTTTTTTAGATAATTAAATAAATGTATCCTTTCTTCTCACAGAAAACCGAACTTTCAAATGTGAAAATATTTTGATAAAATAAGAAATAATGTCTACTGGAACGTCTCTTTAATTACTATTTCCTTTTTACAATCAGCATAGTTTATAAATGAAGTTGATTGAACTAACTTGATTATTAGCAATTTTTGACAATTAGTTGATTTTCACTGTTTCCTTTAAATCAAATTTTTTAATTTTAATATGCGGCAGTCATTAAGTGCTTTTACTGTAAAATGCTTATTTGATTCTTACATAAAACTATCCATCTTTTTGTATGAGTACATTTAGCTGTATGTTAACTGTGTAGAAGTTTCATATAGTGCTACATATAAGAAAAAGAAAAAAATTCAATTAAAAAATGTACTACTCTGCTATTTATTTTCTTGTGTTATTTTTTATGCCTGGAGCGTCCTTTCTTACAATGTGTTTAGTATCAATCTTTACTATCATCTGCAAAACAAACATTATATATAAAGAGATGGTTTTTAATCTGGCAGTGAGCATATGTTTTCAGATGGCCTGGCAGCCTAATCTTCTACGGAACTATTAATAAACAGAGGTTGATTTTAAAGAATGGTTACGTAATAATGCAAGATGTCATAAATGTCGAAAGAATACATATGCACATAAACTAAAATATGTAGATATAAATAATCTTTTATCAAGCGGAGGATTAATATAATGGTTGAAAAGCAATTTGTTTTCTTCAATCACCAAGAATGGCTGCGCATTTGAACATTATCAGCAGTCTGAATCGTATTCTTGTCACATTCACCAACTTATCCTCTTGAAATATCTACCCGAAATAATATCCTCCGCTGTTTTCCTTAGCCTTAATCTTCGACGATTTAGGAGGCTTGTCAAAACGAGGCTTCTGTTGTAAAGTGAAACAAAGAGACACTTTATTTTCTGCATTATCCGCCACCATCCGGACCAGGGTTTCCCAACGATGCAAATAAAAAATAATAATAATAATAAAAGGGAAGAGGATCGAAATCATTTTTCGGCAACCCTGTAGGTGGACAGGAAATCGCCATCTTGATAGTGCCGGAGATATCGTCAATTGTTTGTGGAGGTGCTATGCTGATACTATCATCTGCTAAAAGACCTTGAAACATAAGATGATATTGTACTACTTTTTCAGATAGGATCCGTAGATAGGCATGTACGTGACAGCTTGATGGTTTTATTTATTTATTTTATTATTATTTCTGGCTCAGAACCCTTTTGGGGACGAAAAACACTTTAAACAACTTGTGGATTTCGAGAGGTTTGTGCAGTCTTTCTTTTGTTCTCCTGGAGATCGCTTAAGTGGTTCGAAATTTCTTCCATCACTGCACCTAGACAAGATGGTGCCTTAAGAGTTTTGTGTTTGAAGAACTGAAAGTGAGATTCTTCGTAAGATAAATTTTTGTTGATTCTAAAACCTGGTTATTTTGATGCGTTTAAGGTTTTTGAGAGGCTCTTTTGAGGCGAAGGAATCTCGGGAAAGTTATGAGGGTTATCAGAGAGGAATTTAAGATGATTATCGTGAAATGTCTTCCGAAAAATCGAACAGGATGATTTCCTTTTAGATAAATAAATTGTACAAAAACAATAGTAGGATATTTTGAAAATCAATGCTGATATACAACTTAGAGCCAATGTTACAAATATTAAAAAGTTAATATGTTATTATATAAGGCTAATATTTATACACGTTATTAATAATTAAAGGCACAGAATTATCAGCAGTTATAAGGATATATAGGAATAGCTTTCACTTTTTTTATGATTTCAATCAATTTTCAGATAACTCTTGGTTTCCGGTAATTTATTTTTCGTATCAGTTACACGCACTCAGACAATTTTGATTGTATTAAAAAATTTGACATTCAATAGGATAAAATAATAAAAAGATTAAAATGAAATCTACTGTACATATTTAAATGTATCATGTCAGACCATCATTTCTTGAACGGCCACGCACCACGTGCAACTTAAATTGTATTTTTGTTCATTTTAATGGTTTCATTGAATGAGTCACTTTAGTATTGCAAACGATCCAAAAAGATTTTGTCCCGCATTGGTTGTTTAAAAAAATAACACATTTCCTATTCATTTCATTTCATATAATCACGTGCTCAAAATGACATTTTTTCGGGGCTTTATTTGCTGTAGTCGTAAACCTATTTTATTAAAATCAGATCTTTTGTAAATGCGATGGTATTGCGTTATTAAAAGCTGATTTTTTGAAATGTTCATGCAGACAATAAAATTTCAATTTTTAGCCTAAGTTTATTTTATTTTTTGCCTACGGAATTTAGTCGATGGCAAAAACCTCATCCCAAGAACAACATCATGTTCTGACTAGATAATAAAACGAAAACCTGTTTTGTCAACTCTTTGTTCATATTGATCTGTTTCAAAATTAAGTAAGATTTTGAAAGGAACATAACCAAAATTAGATATAAGTCGCACGAATAATAATCGTGATTTGTTCTGAACACCTTTTGAAACTATAGACTATGACCCGCAGCGCATGAATTATAACTTATAGTATTAGTTAGATTTTCATAATTTTGAGTCTTTTGAATGTATTGTCTATCCATCGCGAGAAGAGTTTTTGAACTCTTTTATCTCTTACTGAAATTCGCCTAATCTGTTTAACCTCAGGAACTTTCTTCTTGTTTATCTTGGATCAATTTCTCAGATACGACTTCCTATCAGCTTATAAAAGTGGCAAAAAAATTTCTTTCTCATCGAATCTTTATGATGAAAAAAATTTATGCTTATTGAATTTTCATGGACTGAGTTTTTTTGGTCTAAACATAACATTGTTGAATCAATATTATGGACCGTTGAAAGCAACCCTTAGGATGGGGTTGACTGGTGGGTCTTAACTGACCAACCATACTATCACTAGACCATGAAAATAGTGTATCTTCTAATTTTGTGCTGATAGAAGAGACAATTTTCTGATTCGAAATCAAAATGTTTAAACGTGACAAAACTTTTAGAAAGAAAAAAAAAGAGCCTGATTATTTTATCTAGAAATTCGCATAATGTAATTACAAATATGGAAAGAAAGGAAGATTTTCAATCGAAAATTAATTTGTTATGCTTTTATTATTTCAAGAGGATTATACTTATACTCAAGAGGATTATATATATATACTGTATTAGAGGATTATATATAAGCAGGTCCATATACCATTTTGAAACAAATCCTTGAATTACGCAACCGCCTCTCGGTCTGTACATTTGAAAACATTTAACACGCTATAACACAAAAATGCAACGGCTTAGGCAAATGAAATTTGATATATGATCTCGTTTTTAAAATTACACTTTCCTTCTGGTAGTGAAAATGCATACACTGTTCTTTTTGTTATATTATAAAGCTAAAAACACACAGGAGTGAGAATGATCTGGCAACTTATGACGCTTATGACCTTGGTCAAGGTTCATATTTTTTTTGCAAAAGAAAATCACACAAAGCTACTTCACACCCCCTAATTAATGGCATTCGGATTAAATTTAAATTACCGGACTGCCGATACAGCATTAGCGTGAACAAAAGACTGAGTCCTAAGGAATATCACAGGCCACGGCTCAACTTTTCCCATAGGAAGCAAATCCCGTCATTGGAAGGTGGTAGTCAACTACCACAATCATTGTTTCGGGTGGCGGAAACTAACCTCATGTTGGAAACTTCTCCTCCTCATATCTGAAGTGTCACCCCCCCCCCTCCGCCGGTTGCAAACATTCGAGGACATATCAAGATTCCTTTAAAATACAAAGTATACGAGGCAGTTTCATAGAGGTTACCAACTTTGGTTTTTCTTTAAATTCTATTCCTCAAAAAATCTTTACATAAGCTATATCTACCTTCAAAGTTTTTCCATGCAATCTTTTAACTAACTAGGCTGCACCATACCCCCTATCGATGTTTAGAAATTAATACCATTCTTTGTTACAAAAATTACCAGAAAAGTCTTGTCCAGTCAGACGAAACTGTTCTCTTTCCTTTTAGACATGATCATGCGACCTTGGGATGAGTATGTTGGGGTTTGATTAGAAACAGTAAACAAATTATTGCTTCATTCGAAGACACCACGAGACAATCCCTTCGAGGAATTCACTTGCGAAGGCAGAGTGCGAGTGTTGCGTGTGGGGCGCACCTCTGGGAAGAGTCCAGATCGAATAAAAATGGCGAGAAGGAAACGATGTCTGGGGAGTATCAAAGAGGTCCAGAAACGCGTGTCCATCTGCTCCTCGTACCTTGACGTCCGAGACAATGACACCTGTATCAATTGCGTGCTGAGGGGGGGGGGATCATGGCAAATTAGCGAAAGATCTGCTGCGTCAACTGAGCGACTCATCACACTCATTGGGAGAGGTTGCCAGGGTTGGCAGAAAATCGGCCGAATGCCATCGCTTTATTTACGAATTAAAAAAATAAATAAAAGAAAAGGAAATTTTCGATCATAAATTTCAAGTTATCATGTGAAAAAATTATTATTTTTAAGTCGTTATTTATCTTAACTAATTTAAGTCATTAACCATTTTAAACTTGTTTGAAATAATCACGAGACTTCTCTATCCCTCCCCCTCTCTTTCTGTATATTATATATATATATATATATATATATATATATATAATGAATTTTTGAAACTTTCATTTTTAATTTTTCCAGCTGGAAAACAAAGTTTTGTTGCTCGATTGATTTTGAGATGAAATAATAGCTATGATGTCGTAGTTCTTTGTCAACCTTTTCAAAATGTATCTGATATCAAAAAAGTGTATGTAATAATAAAACAGATAAACGTTAGCATACGTAATAATTAGTAATACAATTGTAGTAAAAGCAGGCAGAAATATTTTTTCCCGTAAATTTCGGAGACCTCAAAACTTCCTAATCAAAACAAAATCATGTTCTATCATGATTATAAATTCTAAGATTCATTTGAAGTGATATTTATCCCATTATGTAGCCTGAAAGAATTCACTAAGAAAAAAATCATTTAATTGTTCAAATTGAACTTATATTTTTCATTTTCGTCCTTTAATATAAAAAAAACAGCAAAAAAAATTAAGATAAATTTCTACATTCATAATATTTTTTTTTATCATCAAGTATCTGCAATAAACAAAACTCTTTCATTTATTATTAAACAGCTAAGCAGTCATTTTTTGAAGTTCAGGGTTACGTTGAAACAATTATCCGCAAAGTGTGTTTATCTTCCATAATGATTAAATCCCTCGAATATAACATCAAACTAAAGATGGCACATTTTATAACCTTAAATTTGGAACTTTTGGATTGCAGTTGTTAAAATGTCACTGCTTTACAATATTTTAAAATTCTCAAAGTTCAATAAGATTAGGTGAGTAGTTCAGATAGTAAAAGTTACGATAGTTTATTTTAAAGAAATAGGATTGAGAAAGAATTGATTGCATGCTTCGATTTCAATGAGAAAAACAATATTTTTTTGTTCAGAGCACTCTTCCGTGTCTTCCTGAGCAAAGATTTAGGAGACGTGTTATGATGTATACTGTTTGTAAAATTCTTTAATATGAGACTTGGCATTATCAAATAAACTTTTATCTTCTTGAGCTTTTTTGGAGCAATTGAATTTCCCTGACAATCAAAAAAATAATTTATATAATGTTTATATTGGACAGGTAGTAAAAAGGAAATTGTTAACTGCATTAAAAAAAATCTAAAATTTATATATTTTAAAAGCAATTGTATCTGCTGTTATTCGAGATTTGCCAAAAAAAACTTTAAGTTCGACATTGAATCCTATAAATTAAGAATAAGCAGAAACCTTGGAATATTATAATTAAAAAGATTTCAAACATTTACTAAATAAAGCATATGCAAATATCTATTAAGTAATATTAAGCACCGTTTATATTGAAAATTTTGTATTACTAGTCAAACATTAAATAGGCTGATTTATATAATTGTAAAAGTTTGAATTTAAAAGAACATAACTGCATATCCCATGAGGGTTTTTTTTCTTATGAGATAGACCATCTAATCATACGTATACTTAAATAATGGATAATATTATTGTTCGAAAAATTCAGATAAATTCTATAAGACTATGTTAAATGGGAAATTAAGTGTTAAGAGGTTTTTTTTTTTTGTTATTTGGGTTGTTATTTAACCCTTTGCGATCGGTAAATGTTTCGCATGGGAGTACTGAATTGGCAGCTGAAATGTCTGAAATGGCTAGCTTTCTGTTAATCTCAATTTTTGTGGAGTGATCTTTCGAGACTTGATCATGCCGCCACAGCGGCGACACCGACTTCTACGACAGATTACAAATGCCGCCACAGTGGCGGCACCGACCGCAAAGGGTTAAATAGCCATAAATATTATATATATATTAAGTACTTTCATAAGCATATCAAGTTTAGTGTTATTTAATAACTTAAGAAATTAAATTGCTTTTTTTGTTATCTGGATTGTTATTTAAATACTGTTATAAATAAATTCTATATGTACTTTCTGAATCATATCGCATACTTTATTCGTTATATAATTTTATACATTATAAATTAGATATTCAAATAATTTAAGAAATTGAATTTTTTGTGATCTAGATTGTTATTTAAATACTGTTATAAATAAATTCTATGTTTACTTTCTGAATCATATCACATACTTTATCCGTTATATTTAAAACAAGGAAAAACTTGCCAAAGAATAAAAGTCAAATTTAGTTAAATCTAAAGCTATAAATCCTTCGTGTACTTTTTAAATCATATCACACACCTCATCCGTTAGGTTTAAAACAACAACAAACTTGTCAAAGAATAAAAATCACATTTAGTTGAATCTAAAGCTATGTAAATTGTGATTTCGTTGATTTAATTAGACTTCAGATGATCAGTATACGTGGATCAAGAACTTGTGAAAAAACGCCTCTGTCTGTTTAGTCTGCAACAAATCGCCTCGTCTTGGCGACGGCGGATGCATGCAGGGATCTGATAATGTCTCGGTAATCACTGGTCTCCGCGTCGCGAAGTGATAGGGGAGAGCGGAAATCGCATCCGTGAGACGGACCCGGGTCGACACACGTTGCTGCCTGCGCATCCGGAGCACGCAACCCCTGCAGATCACGCCCCGACCACACTATCGCAAGGTATCGATGGAGTTGATGCGAAGTGGACAGTTATTGTTTGTCGCCTGATCTCTTCGGGAAAGGTACATTGGCTTGATTGCACTTGAGATTTCCTTTAATATCTATTTCAGCCGATGGGAATTTCCATTCAGATTAGTGCATTTAAAACTTTATTTTTTGCTTAACTAGAGAATAAAAAAAATTCCATCGTTATTTTTTTCTTGTAATTTTGTCCTCTTTGTGCCATTAAAAAAAGGTATCATAATAGTGTTTTTCAAACTAAGGTTTCAAATTTCGATTAGATATTCTAATAAACTAATGGTTAAGAAATCCACTTTTTTTTCATGATTTATTAATGTTTGGGAATAAAAATGAAGTAATATATTAGTATTCTCGCCTTGAAGTTCCAATGTATTTCCATGTAATTAATAGGAAAAATTAATTGGATAAAATATTAATATGAGATACTAGAAGTCTTTGATAACATACCGTTTTATGTCCTTTGAACAACACTAGGGCTGTTTTGGGGCTGAACTCGTAATTTTAAACCTCGATCAGATGACGAGGACGATGCCTCAGCTGGCATCCCTTTTCACACCACACTAGCAGGAGGACGTTGGCCCTGTCAAACTTAGCGTGCAACTGATCCCCTTACACTACGGCTGTTCGATAGGAGTCACGAGCCGGAACCTTACCGCCAGGCCAACCACGACCTTCGTAATACAAGGCCTCACAACTGCGTGCGCTTTCACCCCGTGACGTCACGAGTTTGGATGAACTTTCAAGAAGAATTCTGAAGTGTAAAAGGGCGCGGATAATCGTTGTCGTT
>JAOUZG010031916.1:1005548-1028756 GCA_026289955.1 Argiope argentata | reverse complement strand
TTTTAGGTCAATCAGTTTTAGAGAGATGCTTTGGGTCTTGACTTATTATCTTATTCGAGAATTATCAACGAATAATCTAAAAAGTAAGTGTGTATCAAATAGTATTATTCAAATTATCATAACTCTGTCAGTTTTAGTCTCAAAAGGGTGGATTTTTTTTTTTTGAAACTGGAAAATAATGTTTCAAGAATATTTTATTAAATATGACTCAGAGCTTTGAAGACCAGTATAAAAATCCAAAGTTCATAATTTTTAAAACCATTTATTGACTCAAGCTACATAAAATATAATTCATTTCAGTTAAAGCATTTTTTTATTGAATATATTTATTTTACTAACCGTTTAAACGTTAAATATTACACCCCAATCAGAGTGGGAATTCTGTATAAATAAAAATTATTTTTATTTTAAATAATACAGAATTCTTAAATTAATAAATTAGATATATTTTTCTAAATAACAGAATATTTTTGTCTTGCATTTATTTTTCAAAAAAGTATAATGAATAATATTTATTTCATTTCATATATCCATACTTAGCTTATAGCTTTATAGTTAACCTTTGTAATGAGATTTAATTTAATTATTTAATTTGAGTATTTGTCAGCAAATCATAAAAATAAGAAAATATAAGAATTAATAGTTTCATGCGCATATAATGTTATCGTGCAAATTCAAATTTTATTTTTATTTGATATAAAATATATTGTTGGAAAACAAGCTTAAAATATATTTGGAAAGTAATTAAAAGTAGAATAAATATAGTTAAATTAAAAAAAAGTAAATAAATATATAGAATTTCTTAGTGTCTATCTTCACAGACACAATTAATCATATACATAGATATGGCTACAAAATTGAATTTTTCAAACTCAAGAAACTTTAAAACGTTGAGATTTAGAAAAGACTGGATTTTGATTTTTCGGTTAAAATATTCTTTTTTCGCAAATGAAGCAAAACTATTAATGAATATGGTTATTGATAAACAATTTATCATTAATCACTATTTCATTTATGTGATTAACTTTCTTCGAAAATTACATACACACGTGAAAAAGAGATTCGTACAAAAATTATAATTTGGAAGATAAATAATGGCGGTCCATAGCGATTAAATTACAATGAAAGGAATTAGTTAGACTCCATTTCAGATTGAATTCTATGATTTCTTCTCGCGTTTTAGAGAGGAGGGGAAGTTGATGCATTAAAGTACTGTGCCTGTGACATTTAAAATTTTTACATAAATTAAATAACAGACATTCATTAGATAAATTACACTTAAGTACACATTATAAAATTGTCCTATTTATTTGAATCTGTAGAAATGAAATAGCTGGAATTCAAAGCACGTGTGGAATCATTATTCTCACTATAAAGAAATCTTCTGTTGATTCTCGTGCCAGTTTTCAATGCCAAAAATAGTAAAAAGTAATAATTTTTCAGAAAAAAATTATCATATTTGGGATTAATATGATAAATTATTATCTAATTATTGTTATTGCGATTATTTAATTTAAAATCAGAACTATGGAAATTAATATCTCTAAAATCAAACCATAAAAAATTCTTCTAATTAAACTATTAGCTTCTAAGCCATTCTCAATGACGGAAAGATTATGAATTATCTTTATTATGATACTCTAGTTTCTGTTTTACGAAACTGTAAGGCCCATGACATATTCTACTTGTTTCACAAATAGTCATGAAAGTTCGTTCACTTTTCTAAAATTGAGATAAATATGCCTGTTCAAGAATATTCTAGGACTTTTAACGGAGCGGTACTATAAAGTGTCAAATCAGGAGATCTCAATCCATAGAAAGCTGTTTTAGATCAGACCAATTGATTTCGTCTGATTCTTCAAAGATATAAAACAAATTCATCTTCATTTGAAGCATGGTGTCAGACTTTATTTCTATATTCGTATGTTTAGTTAAATATCGTTTTGTTACTAGTAGTTAATGTTTTTTTAATCCTTTTCTATATCAAATAACAATCGAAAATAAGCAAAATCCTTAATAAAAATTCTAAAGACTTTTTTATTCAAAAGTTTTGTTGTCAGCCAGGTTTCTTAAAATATAGATTTATTAATCAGTTATTGAAAAACGCAACTCGTTTCTTCGAGTAATAAAAATAAGAGCATAATACTACATGAAAAGATACTCGGTTAGTGCATGTATTTAAAAGTTCACTCTCTCTTCGCGAAGTCAGCAGTAACACTAACGCAAAAATACATACAGCTTTTATTTGTCTTTAACACACCTCCAGTGTTGCCAACAAAAATATTTAAAGCATGCACCAACCTTATGCAAATTGAGATCATGGTCTGGCATTGAAAAAATATGGGTTCAAAAATATCTAACGTTTTGTGGAAATTATCTTCCAGTTTTAATAAATAGGAGTCGGTGCGTCAGGTTTAGGTATGCAAAGATTAAAGGAGCCAAAACGTTGAGATGCTTTGTGTGAACTTTAAAAAAAAGCATTAAAAGATAAATTAACTAAGTATTCATAAAAATAACATAAAGTTAGAGGGCTAAAAGCAGACAAATGTTACTAAGTTTGATTTTAACTACAGTGGTGAATACAAATTTCTTAATGGTACTAATTAGGTCATGTCAAATAAGTGAATAAAAATAAATATATATATATAAAGGTAAAGCCAAAGTAGTTGAGGAACTATGCAAAGAATGCTTGTAAAATTATTTCATATGAAAATAATCTATTCTTCAACGCAAAAAGATAGGACATATTACTTTAAGAAAGTATTTGACAGAAGTTTTCAACGGCGTTATAGATACACAGAAGACATTTCTCCTGATAACAGAAATGTCTTTATTTTAATTGCTTATGATCATAATACTCGTCGATAATAAATTGTTTGTTTAAACTTGATTTTGCTTAATCGAATTATTTTTTTTATTTTATACCTTTATAAATTGTTTCACCTGTTATTCTTGTACATAAGCTGCATTCATGTCACTCCACATCAGCATGAAAATATTTCAAGCAGAAATCTCGATTAAGCTTGCACAAAATAGCTCAAATAGAATGATTATTATCCCCATGCTTTGATTATTAAGGGAATACAATCATTAATCAGAAATATATCCAGGACTAGGTCATTTCTGGTTACAGTCTAACCAGAACTATAGCCGAGACTATGCCAACAGAGAATCATGGATCAATTTTCGGGGCTAAAATGCTAAAAAAAATTATGTTTAAAAGTGTAAAATAAACTATTCAAAAAGAAAATATAATACATTGCACGTTGTGACATGAAATAAAGTTCAAAACTTTTTACAATATCCAGTGCTCTTGTTTTTATTCTAATTTCGTAATTCTTAAGGGTTTCAGTAATTTATTTATTTGCTTATATCATCATGAAATTTTACTAACAATACATTAAATTAATAGACACCAAAGTCAGCGTTAATTAATTAAAATTAACATGCATAATTTTATATTACACATTAAAATGAGTAATATAAAATTATGACTTCGCCACACACTGATAACAATGATTATCGATTTGAATGTTTTGATTATGAATAACAATGCTCTTAGTAAATTTGAAATAAAATTATATCCCATTTAAATTGAATAATCATTTTGGAACAAATCTTATATTTGTAAATGTGATCAATTATTACATGTATGTGATAAATAATTTTCGAACTTAACCCAGTAGTCGAATCCGTTTAATTTTTAATACATAAATATGCGCTATTTGATATCGATTCTCTTGAAAGATTAATTCATTTTTTAAAATCTTAAATAGTGCTATAAATTTTTAGAAAGAATCTTTCCATTTTTTTAAAATCATGAATTTATCTCCTTAGTATCAAATAAATGCTAAGGTAATATCTGCTGTACATTAGAGGTATCACTCCAAAATTTGACCAAAAAAAATGGATAACTATGTTGTATAATTTAATATTTCTTTTTTTTCTGTTTTGCAAAATATATAAGGAATAATCATCTTAAGAAATGAAGTTTACATTTTCAATGAATGAATCTGTATTTCTTAACTTCCTCTTCCAATCTAGGTTCAAGTACATTTTTTTCAAAAGATATAGTTTATTTGGAATTCCTGCATATTATTACTTGATATAATTTCGTGTAGATTACCCCAACCTGGTTCTCCAACAAATCTGAACTCTAATCAAAAAACCATTTCTTCCACAAATGTTACATTCCAGCTTAGAGAGAATGGAAGCATCATTTCCCCAACACGGCAGTGGAATTGCTGTTTCATGCTTAATACCATTCCTAACGCGGTATAAACATGTACGCCAATTTACTTAAGGCTTGTCTCGATTCTCGAGACAGATCAACGATCCTTTCGTGACGAAGCCTTATTTGAGAAGACAACGATTTCAGTTCAGTGTAACGTGACAAGGAACAGGGCATCCTATAAAAATATGATCGTTCTCCCATGGCGTTATGTATACACATCTCCAAAAACATGCTAATTGCTTTATGAATTATTACAGAGATCTTCCCTGTACCAGGCAGAACTAAGTTTCCACAGAATATCGAAACCCACACGCAAACTTCATGATCCAGCAATCATCAATGAGGAAATAACCCGCTTTCTTGTTTACTGGAAAACCGGGGGCATACGATATTTCTTTGTGCTTGTGTGTTCGAAATCTCGCTGGAGGCTGGTTCTCTCTATCTGGAAGCGTGCTCGTGCCTTTTCCCACTTTTGTTTCGTATTGGGACGAATTCAAATTAAGTCAAAGACGAAGCACATACTCAAATCGTATTAGTTATCCTTATTTTGATGGAAGATAATGTTTCTGATAATCGTTTTAGTACTGTAGACATCGACTTTTTCGGCAAAATCTGCGCCTAGTTGAGTCACAAATCCATCATTTTCCTTTCTCCTATTTCCATTTCTCTCACCTTGATTTTCATCTCCTACCTATAAAAATTTATTTATTAATAAAACATCTTATTTGGAATATTTTATAGGAAATAAATGATGAATAGGAAAAAAGAAAAGATTACAATGAAATCTACTTTGCATGTTTCAATGCATCAATCATGTCAGAATATCATTTCTTGAGCGGCCAAGCACCACGTGCTCGTGCAAGTTAAATTATATTTTTATTCATTTCAATTGTTTCATTGAATGAGTCACTTTAGTATTGAAAATGATCCAAAAACCTTTGTCTCGCATGTATTATTTACAAAAATATCCTGTTTCCTATTTATTTCATTTCATATAATGATGTGCTCAAAAGGACATTTTTCTAGGTTTTATTGGCTTTAGTCATTCACTTATTTTTTTAAATCAGATCTTTTGTAAATACAATGGCAAAGCGTTATTAAAAGCTGATTTTTTTGAGATCCTCGTGCAGATAAGAAAATTTTTATTTTTCGTCTATGGATTTTTGCTGACGCCAAAGACCTCATCGTGTTCTGACATGATAAAAAAAAAAGGCATTAAATGATAATGATTTTGCAATATTATTAACATGTCTGAAAGCAAAAAATATGAATAAGAAAAGATATTAAAGGAATGAAGCATAAAAATATGTAGTATATGTATGAGAATAAATACATTTTTTTTAAAAAATTATTTACCACGTGATTGCTGCAAAGTGTTTAAATGAAAAAAAAATCAGAAATATATTTAAAAAATATATATTTAAAATATTCTCAGCGATTGTTTTTGAAAGTTTCAAATTTCTATTCCTGTAGAGCTATAGATCTTCGAAAAACCGACACATATTCCCATCTGTAGAAGTTATTAAAAAAATTACGAGAACAAAAATTGACAATAAAATCATTTTCTGCAGAATTAAAATGAAAACTAATGCATTAATACACATTCCTAGGATGAACTGCTCTGATTTTATATCGACAAACTTCCGATATTTTGGAAGAAAATATTTGTTTCTCAATATACATTAAAGATTAGACAGGTTTTAATACTATCGATTGAATTGACCTTTAAATAAAGATATTATCTTTCCTTTTCTTTTCTATCGGCTGTTTTATAAAAAGTTATACACAAAAAAACTTGATTTTATAAGAAATTTTAAATATTAACAATGCTTTTTTTATCTTACAGATGGCGCAATATGGCCAGAAAAGTCCTTGTGCCAAAAAACACAGATCAATCAACCAACCGATGAAATTGAAATTTTATTAATCAAATTACTATATCGATTGGCAAATTTTTTTGGTTCCCCCCCCCCCCAATCTGAGAAATTTGAACCTTGATTTTGAGTAACCACTCTAACGTACAATTGGTATTTTCGTATAAGGCTAACAATAAGAATTATATTCTTTTCCAATTCATGAAAAAATATTTTTGATGCATGAATTGAATCATGCAGAATTGCGAAATATTGTACAGATATATTTTTGCATGATGCGATTTTGCTATGCTGCCCGTTTCAGCGGTTAAAAGTCGAGAGAGTTGATGTGTGGTGATGAGCAGCAGTCTGTTCGCACGGTGTGCATCCTCCCACGCAAGCCGTGCCCTCCCTCTCCCTCCTTTATAACACTCTCAGGAGATTTATCGTTGTCTCGCGGCGACACGCAAAATGCCAACAAGGTGTCTGATCGAGTGATTTACTATCACGGAGGCTTCACCTGAAATGTGGATGTGTATTGAAGACAAATCCGTGTGAGAAGACATGTATCATGGAAACTGAATAATGTATTAAATTAAATATTTATGAATATGCCGTTTATCCCTTTACCTTCTTAAAAAATTAATGCTCGCACACGAAGAATAGAAAGTAACGTAATCATCGAAATATTCAGCAGTGACATTTTAAAGATTCATCTCGTTTCAAACCTTCACAGGTTCAAGAAACAAATATTTAAAATTATATCTATCTGTATGCGAGCTGGATAATAAAAAACACTTTGAATTTGAATGGTTGAAATTTGATATGTGGTTTTTATATCAAATTTGTGGATTTCTATTAAATTTTGAATTTATTTTGTGGTTGTTGGCTTATCTTCTTGTCCCAGGGTAAAATGACAGGGCAACTTCAAAATTTAAAAAGTTGGATCGATAAAATTTGGTATAAAGTTGAAGCATTTAAAGTATAAATCCATATCAAATTTTGAATGAAATAAATTGACGAGTTCACCTTTTATTTCTTGTTTCATTTTTACCTTATTTTAAACCTTGTTTTTCGCATGCACATAAACTCGATAGCTTAAAAACGCAATAACTTTAAAAAATTGTGATTTGCTATTTTCTAACAACATCTTATGTGAAAAATATCTACGAAACGCCTAAAAAAGTAAGCAATATATCCAATATGCTGAAAAATTATGCTGATTATTCATAAATTCTTTGATTAATATGTTTCAATCCATCCGACATGCTGTATGACATAAGTATAAGTAAAATGCCTTTTTTCATTTTAATATAGGAATTACTTTTATACTAGAAAGGTGAAAGTAAATTTATTACGTTATTCAGTTTTAAATTGGGTATTAGATGTGGTAGGTAGTTACATTTACGTAAAGAAATAACATTACTTGTTTTGACATCATTAGGAAAGTTCAATACAAAACAGATTTGAAAAATTGAGGCTACTAAATAACATGGCTTCAATGCCTATCACAATTTTATGCTCAAAAATACTTAGCCGAGAAATTTATGAATCTTCTTTATTGTATGTAAGATTTTATTGAAATTATAATCAAGCGAACCAATATTTTTAAGGCTGCCAATTTAGATATAAAAATTAAGAAGTGAAAAGCAGCAATGATACTGAAAAAATCATTTCAATATTCTCTTTAAAATAATTTTTTAAAGAAGAAAATAATTTTAGTTAAAGAGTTTTGCTTTTGGCGCTTTTTTGTGACTTTAAATAAAGAATTATTTTTATATATTTTCAATCACTTCTTAATGTATTAAAATTTCTTCCGTATAATTGTTCACGATATTATTTTAGAATTTAATCATTGATTATAGACGTGTCAAAATATTTTAACTAAATTTTGCTTCCATATCAGTAGCTCTATCTGGATATGAATTTGAAAATTTACTGTCAAAGAAATTCCATATGATGATGATGATCTTGTGTCCACTTTACAAGGGAAAGAGGAGGTGCAGTAGCTCCTGAGGGTATGGACCCCTGAGTGGCTGAGGGCGTAAGTCTGACTCTTAGGTCATTTAAGGATGACACATACGCACACATTCGCTTGCACAGCCTCTTTTTACAAGGGGGGAGGGGCACATTCACACAACTCACAGATAGAGCATAGAAGAACAACCATGCCCTAACCGGGACTTCAACCCGGACGCCCAGATCACGAGAAAGACAAAAATTCCATGTAATTAATAATAAGGAATTGTGACGAATATTAAAGATTAAAAAAGAAAAATTAATTAAAAAATAAGAATTTGATCATGTTCTTTTAGTGCTGTATTAAAAAGTAATTTTTTTCGTTTAAAATGAGGGAAATGAATAAAAATCGTGAAACAAGATCACTGAGGTAAGAACTATAAGGAAATTACAGCACAATAACTTTTAATAATAATTTTTTAAAAGAAAACTTAAAAATAAAAAAAATGTATCATAATTATGATTTCTATATAAATGAAGATTTATACATCTTAAGCCTTCAAGTTTTCCTTTATACCTTAACGCCGGCACGCATTATAATGTGTTATAGATACATGATTTGAGTTAAAGCAAAATACTTAATGACGTCTCAGAGGAATACTCGAATAATATTATGCGTAATTATTTGATGAATTCAATTTTTCCTGCACATTTTTTTCTATTGTCAACACCTCATTTTTTACTTTCTCAAATTAGAAGTATACGAAGATAAATATTGTAAATGGTAAAATAATTCGAATCTCTATGTTCCGGAACTCCCAGTGCCCGAAAAATACATTTCTGGAATTATATTTGTCTGTCTCTGTGAATCAGATAACTCAGAAAAGCTTTGAACTAAATGGATGAATTTTGGTGTGTGGCCTAATTCATAAAATTTGCAGTTTTCTAAAGAACTTTTGAATGAAACCAATTAATATCAAGATTGTTAGCCCGAGACTAAGTGAGAAGAAAGATATAAAATCTAATAATCTGGGCTAGTAACATTTGCCATTCTATATCTAAAGTATAGTTATAGTACATAAAATATAAATCCAATCCTTAGAGGGGTCGAGAATCTGTCGGCCTTCACTTTAGCTTGCATATAAATGTGATAATTCGAAAGTGCAACAATGTAGTTAAATAAAATTTGATTCACAGTTTAGTGTCTAAACTGTAGATTTTTATCAAATTTTGAAATATATCTGGAAGATTTGATCGACTTTTGCTCCGTACTTTTGCAAGCATATAAATGCGAGAACTATAA
This sequence comes from Argiope argentata, assembly GCA_026289955.1. NCBI lineage: Eukaryota > Metazoa > Arthropoda > Arachnida > Araneae > Araneidae > Argiope > Argiope argentata. Next base: position 1,019,407 of record JAOUZG010031916.1, on the reverse strand, counting down.
GACCCAGTGATTTAAACACATAAAATGCTGTATGCGATTTTGTGACAAATTTAGGTTTCAATCGCTCGGTAAAAAGATGTCCAAAGTGCACATGCAGTTTTCTGTGTATTACGAGATCATGTGTATTACGAGAGCGCTTAATCCATGAAAATAATCCCAAAATATGAGCGCAAATGGAGACTTTTGAAACTATTAATTGCCAGAGGTATACAGTTAATAATATACAAGTACAATTTTTAAAGTATATAAGCGAAAATGTCGAAGAAAACTAACTTGTTGGTTTCAACAAATACAAAACCCAAAGCGATGAATGAGGTATCAATAAAAAATGTCATCAGTATCTGTGAATTCATACTTATTTACATTCTTTTCCTAAAGTTTAAGTTTAAACCAGTGAGACTGGTTTCTTTAAAATTTTATCGTACACTGATATACTTTATCATATCTATCTTACAAATATAAAATATTTGCAAATGAATTTTATATATATTACTCTCTTCGTCTATACTTAGCTTGTATTCAAACAGAAGGGTAGACAGGAATTCTCTGAACTTAAAATTTGATAGGAATCTACAAAGTCGGATTAAAGACAGAAAACCAAATTTCAATAGTCTAGTCTAAAGCTTTTTGGGGCTACAGACTGTTAGACAGACAGACATTTTCAAGAAATGTGTGTTTCGAATTCAGGGAAGTCTAAAGGTTCGTCAAAATTTTGACTTCAAAGTTTTTGACGATTACAATATTTTTTCTGAACTTCGTATACGAGAAAATAAAAATTGAAACCCCATAGAGCAACAACATTGCGAAGAATAATGCATATCATGTATGTACTATTCTTCGCATCTTTTCGTCCACCTATATAAATTCTGTTCTCAAATTCTAAATTTATATAAATCATAATTTATTTTGTAAGCCAAAACTCAAAAGAAATGATTATATTCGTTTGAACTTATAACAAAAAAATGCTTAAAATTGTGCTTAAATTTTTTTAAAGTTTATTAAAATTAGAGACGAAGTTAAATAAATATCAAAATTATAAAGACATCATTAAAAATCATCTAAACAATATCAGTAAAAAGTAATACAAAAAATTAAAGTTTTGTATATTATTGTTTCTATACGTCAGCGTTGTTTCGAAGGTTCAGTGGAAATATGTAAAAATTTCGTTTAAATTTTAATTAATTCAAAATACAATTAAAGTGTTAAAACTCTTTTCACTGAATGCTTTTTTTCAAGAAATAATTATACGACAAATTTGACAGCTCTGAAAATTATGAGCAGTGATTTATCTGCTCTTCCATTCTGTAGAGCGTTACATTTCATTTATTTAATTTTTATACCTCGGAACTCTCTTAAAGTGCAACATTTTAAAAAGCATGATCACATGTTAAAATAAATTTTCACTTGAATAAAGCTAAAATCTATCGCCAGAAACGATTTCACCGGCATGCCGCAATGGTCTATACTTTAAATAAGATGTTTCTTTGTAACATATCTACCATTTATTTTCAAATCACGTTTGCAATAAATGCTCCTAAGAGGGTTAGCAGATCGCCGCATCAAAAATTTCTCGATATTTCCTCTTCCGCATTCAGTCGTTACTAAACTCCATCGATCCTACCCGAAAGAGCTAATTTTATATGGAATCACATTCATCTCCCGGTATCAACGCATTCTGAGCATTACTTCCGAATGTGATAACAGTGGGATAATTAAAGCCCCGATGCATGAAGTCATGTAATCCTAAATGGCCCTGATAGTGCCTAGGAAGGCATTTGCCAGGGGTTATCGATAGACGATATCTATCGGATTTTGGAAATCTCCGGTCTCGCGAACCGTGAAACAGATCTCGCCAAACCACCAGGTTCGCTTTCTAATCCGGCTTGATTCCACTTATACCCCTATAGAATTTGATAGTGATGCATCGAAACTTAATGACAGGAAAGAAGCTTTGATAGCGAATTTCGTGCATGCATTCGTATATTTATTTACTAGAAAAGCAATTAAAACACAAGGAAAGCTCACAAATTCTGGTCTTGAATTCGAAATAATCGTTGGCGATGGTATCCAAAATTTGTCATTGTGCTTTTCTGTTCTTTAACTTTTTTTTTATCTTTCAATAAATGATAATCTGTTCAAGCAAGAGAAAACGATTTTTTTAACGAAATGGAATATAGAGACAAAACGCAATATTTTCAGTGATTCCACGAAATTGGTCATTCCTATTCAAAGTGTGTTGAAACATTTTTAGGGATGTTTGGAACACTTCATGATAATCGAGTATTTACTTGGGCATAAGATGCTCCGTCTAGACAATAGTGAGAACAAACTTATGTTTCTGTTAATGGAGAACCTAACTGAAATTTGATGTCAGAATTGCCTAATTGAAATCTGATAATCACTGATCCGCCACGAAGGCACACGGATTAGCCATAAAACTGAATGATCAGACTGCCGTAACAGCAACACTGGCGGGAACTGTGGTTGAGTTCTAAGGGCCATCACCGGCCACGGTACAACCCTCCCAGTAGGAAGTACGTCCTGTCATCTATGGGAGAAGTCCAAACCCCACCTATTAGTGTACCCACCAAGGATGGTGAAATTCAACCACCCTACCGGAAGATTCTCATCCTCAGTTACCAGGTGCCCCGCCTGGGGAAATTGAAATCTGATAAATTAGTTGGTTTAATTATAAATTTAATTACATAATTTCCAACTTATGAAAATAAATATGTGCTTAAGCATGATACTTTTTACGTAACAAATTTTTATAATTAAGGTAAAACCACATACTCAATCTATTCATCAAATAACCTAAAAGTTGTCTGAAATAACCAAGCTTTTAGTGTTAATTTTTTTTTCTTGTTTTGGGCATAGTTTATACTTGATTCAAATATAAAAAAATAATACAAACCTTTACTTCATTCGAAAATATAAAAATTTTTGTACAACAGATTTTTATAAACAGGACAAAACTTTATGTTCACTCTGCTTATAAAATATCCTAACAGGTGTCTGAAATAACCAAGCTTTGGTGTTAATTTTTTTTCTTCTTTTGGACAGCCTGTTTTGACTCGATTCGAACATAAAATGAACTAATACCAATTTTGAATTTATTCGAACATGTCATAGTTTTTACATAACAGATCTTTATAAATAGGTAAAATCTTAATGCTCACTCTGCAGATCAAACAGTTTAAAAGTGACCTAAAATAACCAAACTTTTGGTGTTATTCCTCTAGCCCCTTGTTTTTGACTGCCAATTTTGAATAGACGAATATAAAATGAAATAGTACCAATTTTTACGTGATTCGAACATAAAATGAATTATTACCAATTTTGTTTTTATTTTATTATGTAAAAGTTTCTGCACAAGCTTTTATAATCTGTACAACATTTTATGTTAATTTTACATGGCAAATAATGTAAAAGTTGTCTTAAAACTGATTAAACACAGCCAAATAATGTATGAAGCATCATTTAAGCTATATATGGCTAACGGTAGCTTCATGTGCGGTAAGCCAACGTCCGGTGATACGGGTTGCGAGACTTCACCGTGATCTGGGCTGGCCAGGTTCGAGTCCCAATTCAGGCATGATTTATTTTCTGTGTTTTATCTGTGAGGTATGTGAATGTTCCCCCCGCCCCTGTAGAAAGGGGTTATGACACATGAAGTAGCTAAGTCGTACTCTGAGCCCTAGTCAGCGTCACAAATAAGACAAAAGACGCTCACTTGGCTTAAATAGCTGACAGATCTTTCAACGGGCTTGCTAAGTGCCATAAATAACAATAACAACGACATTTGATGCAAAGATTAGTTGAAGGATGAGTATGCTTTGTGATGGGAAGGAGCAACTATATCCCCCCCCCCTTTACAGTAGAGAAAATTTTGGCATGTATTGAGGGTAAGTTAAAGCTTCAGAAGATGCAAATATGCGAGTTCCAGGAAGAAATTAATTTTCATTCTAAATATAATAAGAGATAGACAGGCGACAAAAGAGTACTTATTATAAGCTGCAAATAGGGGGCCAAACGCTTACTTATGATCTGATGAGATTGATCATGTTACATTAGTTAAACTAGATGTAAAAGTGAAAACTGGAAAAGTAGTATTCTAGAGATTTAATATTTATTCATACAAATCATACTAGATGTCTTCATTAATTCTTACATAACTTTTTTTACAAAGATTCAACTTTTTAAATATGAGCCATTTGAGGATTTCAAATATCAATAAAAGTTAAGTACTGTTTATTAGCTGACAACGATATTCTTCTAAAATTAACAAAAATAGCACTGGTCTATTTACAAGTAGATCTGCAAATCGGAGTCTCCCCTACTGAAATGCTAATTATTTAAAAAAAAACCACAAATTATACTTTCTGATTGTTTTTTAGATTTCATGTCTGGGAATTATCGTACAAATTAACTTTTAAATTACTGGAAAGAGCAAAATTTTAATTAACAACTTTCCCTTTCATCTTCAGCAATTAATACTCAAATTACTTTGACAAATTTATTTTATCTACTATTCACTAAGAGAATCGCAGACAGAAGAAATGACTTCTTACCTTTTCTATTTTTTTTCCCTCAATTACAAAATTTCCCCAAAACCTAAAAAAAAAAATTAAGATCATTAACTTTCAAAAGTTTAACACATATTACATATAAGACATTAACTATTCATCTTAGAATGAGAAAATGTTTAATAGCTATACACCTTTTCTGTAGAATTTTGTGAAATTTTCAGTCTTCCACAGTTTATAAATATTAAATGTTACATTTCTTCGGCATATTAAGCAAGAAAACTGCAAATGAAACGGATCAATGATTAAATATTAAGTTTAAAAAACATTTAAATATTTTTCTTTTATATAAATAGTTTCTTTCATAAATGTATCGATTTAAAAATGCTTTCTGATTACACTTTTCTATCTTTTTAATTTTGTCTAATGATGGCATGAATTACATGGATTATTTTCGTTCTTATTCAAATAATTCTTTTTTCTATGATCATGGCATTTTTAAATAGAAAATTTTCTCTGTGTTAGATGTGATTTAGCAACTGACAAACCTTGAAGTTTGGAATAATGGAGATGTATTTCCTTCTGCAAAAATATTCTATCTTCATCTAAAATAATCAATTAAAATTTTTAAACTTTTTATATCTATTTATAACAAAATTTATTGATCTCTTTAGTAATATGTATCAACTTCGGGGAAAATTGTAATTAAATACCACAGAAATTCATTTTTTTTTTCATGCTGCATCGAGCATATGGCGAGTACACGAGCACGTAATGACATTCAATTTCTCAAAAATAATAATGAATTATGCTCATAAATTTCAATAAAAAATGCTTCTTATGAGAACTTTAATTACTAACACAAAACGCAGCAAAATTATTTCAATCAATTTCTACAGTTTAAACTTTTTTGATACAATCGAATTATTATAATAATGTGGAAGAACAAGTTTGTTGCCAATGGTGGCAAGTAAATAATAAAATGGAGCAATTCAGGATGAAGTGCTGAGATTTTCCAGGCTAATCCATAATATCTGACCAATTTAGAGTATATTAGGTATAATCGTTTGTGTGCAACACCTGGGGTAGAGCATGGAACTGCTGTACTAAAAACAAGCCTTCGACTTTAAAAAAAAAATCTATCTGCTGATAAGAAACACGTGTTTGATGATTTCAGCAGACGAAAACTCATGTCTGCCTTTACCTTCTTACTCCCCCAGCCTTATTCTATGAAAATAAACACTGCCAGAATCATGAAACAACGGTACAGCAGTCTAGCGTTTCAAAGCCCCAGACCGCTTCCGTTTTGATTTTTTTCCCCTCCCTTCTTGCACAGAGCAGAAGTTTGTTTAAAACCGTCAAGACTGTTCCAGGGATTCTGGAGCACTAATAAGGAATAGTTCTCTGAAGTTCTCTTTAATCCTCAACAGCTGAAGCACTAAGCGGAGCAGAGAGTTGAAAGTTGTCACCGATAATGCCAAGCAGTGACTTGATCCAGCTTTTTTTGAAGCCAGTTTCTCCCTTCGCCAGCCATCCCGCTGTTCGAGCATCACTTTTCGTTTGTTTTAGGATCGGAATTCCTCCGCCGGATCACAAGAGAGAGCCTGCAAACACAAACAGAGGAGTCGCTTTAAAAAGAGACTGAGTTGTGTTTTATTTTCAATCAAGTCTTGCTTGTCAAAATAAATCAAATGCAGCCTGATTTTGTTTGATTTTAGTCGCTGCTTTTGTGAATGCTATTTATTCATAAGTATATAATGTAAATCTTATCCTAAACTTTATTGGTTTGATTCTTTGAAATTTTATTGATATCACGAATTAGGCAATTTCTTTTAATTCACACCTTTAATGAGCATCATATGAAAAATAATTAAGAAATATTAGAATGAAATTTGCTATGCATATTACAATGTATCATGTTAGAGCATAATTTCTTGAATGGCCAAGCACCACGTACTTGTGCTAGTTAAATTATAATTTTATTCATTTTAATCATTTCATCGAAGGAGTTCGCCAAAGATCAAAAACCTTTGTCTCGCATTTATTGTTTAAAAAAATATCGCATTTGCAGTTCATTTCATTTCATATAATCACACGCTCAAAATGATATTTTTTCTCGGTTTTATTTGCTGTAAACATTACCTTATTGCTTTTCAATCAGAGCTTTTGTAAATGCAATGGCAAAACGTTATTAAAAGCGGATTTTTTTAGACGCTCCTGCAGATAATAAAATTTTTATTTTTCGCTTACGGAGTTTTGTTGAATCCAAAAACCTCATCACGAAAACACCATCAAGTTCTGACATAAGAATGAAAAGCAATTTAAAGCTGACATTTTAAGAAATTCTTACAATTATCACAAACATTGTTAAAGCAAGCATTTTTCTGTTATATGATGCTTTCGAATGGATGGCAAAAATAATGATGCATTGAAAGGAATTTCTTTTGAAAAAACCCATATTCCAAAAAAAATATTGCTGTTATCTGTAATTTCTTTTAAAAGTTATGATTGGAATTATACTATGAGCATTCTTTGACGTAAAAATCTTTAAATAATTAATAAAATCTGAGAAAATTAAACTTACATATTGACAAACACTCCTACTGTCTATGAGGAATTAATAATTCTTATTTTTATATATCTCCTTTTTTTTAAACTTTTTTTTATCTCATCCGAATTTAGTACTGTTATATATTCTTCGAAGTGTTTCAAATTTTGCATTTTTCCAAAATTAAGTTACTAGAGAAAGTTTTGGATACGCTAAACAGCACAAATGATAGTAAATTGTACAAGAATTATCTATTAAAATATTGATTTAATCTAATTTGAAAACTTATATGCATGTACAGTTTCAAAGATGAGGAGATTGGGGGGATTAAAATGACCGTTGATTCAATAATTTAGCAAAAGTGGGTGAACTTCAAAAAGATTATAGAAACTCCGGACATCAGTCTTATGTAGCACCATCGGAAAAAAAGACATTAATGCAATTATCCCAGTTTTTAAACTGATATACAAACAGCGGACTCAAAAAATTGCTACGCTCTGAATGTTTTCCGCTGATGCTGCTGAGGGCGATAACACTGTATTACGTAATAGGCGCCCTTTATACTTGGTACACCAATCAGTCGACGAAAGTTCTACTAAACACGCTAAGATTGCTTAATTCATTAAAAACACATATTTTGAACATTTATATATTAGAACAATTATACTAAAGGTATGGGGGTATGAAAGATGTTTGGGTTTTACTCTTTTCTAATTTTATGCCAATTATTGCTTAACTGTGATATTTTTAATTCCAAAAAATTTCTATTGGTATTTATACCACGATCACGCGCAAAAAAAGTTATTGTAAATAAAATTGGAAAAGAAACTTTCTCTTTGGATTATCTTTTTGATTGTGTATCATCTAAATAACTTCAGCTAATCTTCTCCAAGATAAGGTTGGTAATTATACGAGGAACAATAAGCCCCAAAATCAACAGTGGATAAACAATTTATAGATTAAAAACAGGGAAGTTCTTCCTGATGGATTGATATAACCGATATTTAACTCTGCTGTCCTCCTGCTCATTTACCCGAAGGTATTAATTCGAGTCAGACGCAAATCTCCTTCAGAGGCAATGATAGTCTCCAGAGCTAGCACTCAATCAATCACCCGGGCAAATAGGATCCACCTCTCCGTCAAGAAAAAATCGTGGAAACCGTAGCTCTGGCGAAGCACCAACAACACGTTTAATCCGACCAAATTTCCACATTTAGTTCGAGCAGCCCAAAGAGCTATTTCCTTTTCCAATCGTTCTTGCGAACAGGATACAATCGGAGATTATGTCCTTTTTGCTTTATTTTCTTTCTGCATCTTTGCATGTTGGCCATAAAATGTTTCTCCTTCTCGGAACAATGACAACTGCAGCCGGCCGTAAGTTGTGTGTTGTTAGAGCTAAATGGTGGCGCGACTGAGGCCCGGACGTGAGCCGACTGAGAAGGAGAGCGCTGCACCACCGATGTGTGCAACTTCTTGACTTTGATGGATGGCGGGCTTGATTGAAAAAGATAGGCAGAGATAGAAATCGAAAGTGAGGGACTTGGTGGCGAAAGTGATGTTATTGTCAGGGGAGGCATCGACTAATAAAGATAGTTATTCGAAAATAAACTATGAATCGCCACCAATTGTTTCCATTACGTGGAATTTTTAATATGATTTATTGTGGAACAATTTTTACTTTCATAACGGTGCATGATTTTTGACTGGAAATCATTAGTATGATATAGTATTTTTCATAATTCGTTCCATTTATTAATTGGCACCCTTATCCTCAATTGTAAAATCAATTATATGATAAAATCAATTCATACGAATGATTCATTAATATGAAATCAATCCATATGATGTTCGAGTCACGTAACAAGAAAAATAGCTTAATTCATTTATTATATACATAGATACCGAATAATTAAAAATATTTGGCTTGGATATCTGTCTAATTTCATGCTTCAAAATATTTTCTTCAAAAAAAAATTACGAATATTAAGTTTTTCATAAATAATTTAAACGAAAAAAAAATCCATTTTGCTCAAGATCTAGCTGGTAACCAAAGCCGGCTAGTTTTAAATTTTAAAAATGCAACATTTTTCATTTTTTGTCAGTAATAGCGTAAAAAAGTAAAGTAATAGTTAGATGAAGATGTGCTTCAAATTTTTATTTAACAGTTTAAATTTATTAAAAACACTAACATTGAAAATTCGAAATTTTTTTTTTTTATTGTCCTCCAGATTGTTCATTGTCTTTTTTAAGCACACTTCTAATAATGTTAATCAACAAAGTAACCATAGTTATTAATTTATTCTTAAAAATTGAAATTAATTTAATATAAAATATGAGCAAAGCATTACAAATCCTTGAAAAAAAATTAGATTTTCAGCTGATTACTGCCGTAAAAAGTGCTAATGTGAACATTTGCATTAAATCAAATTGTTAACAACTGATAAAAAATTATTCAAGAGAACATAAAATAATTAAAAGATGAATAAATTCACGTTCCGATAGACAAACTAGAATTTTATTACAAAAAATAAATGAAGAAATAGTTATTCTAATTAGAAACAAAATTATTCTTAATGTTCACAAAGCAATAGCTTGATTAATTTTTCCATAATCAAATATCTATTTTTTTTTCGTTCATGCACAAGAATTTCTAAAAGATTTTTTTTTACGTTGATTAGTAAAAAAAATTATATTCACACGAGAATTAATTCTTTGGAATATTTTTAAAAGAAGGATTTCATTTGTTTACTTTTAAACTAACTTAAAAAAAAATTTCCACTTTAATTTCTACAAAAACAGAAATTAACCCTTCCTTATGATCTACACAAACCCTTTCATAATTATTTTTAAGATCTCTTATATTAAAGTATTTTATGATATGATTACAGTTAATGACATAGATTAAAAAGTCTTTATTAAGAATCTGAAAGTAACACAACTATTTGTAAAGTGCAATTATTTATTAATACTTAATAATTTATTTGTTTCTGGAAGCGGAGAAATTAGCAATTCGTTTACTGTCAAGGTGTTTCTAAGTTTTGCCAATATTGTAAATAAAAGGCTTGAAGAATAAATATTATAAATGCAGAAGTATAAATGTTCACAGTTCTGCTTTAAAAACTATAAGAAAAATGAATTTTTTGACAATAAATTTCTTCACTTTCAAAATAACAATTTTGAAAGCTTAAGTACTCACATTCTATATGAAAAAGTTGTGGATTTAAATAGACGACTAAATTTTGCATATATTTAAAAACTCTCCGTACGAAGTTAGACAATTATAATAGTGAAGGCTTCAAAAATATTTGTATTTAAATTATTTAATGTTTTTAAAGATTTTTGAATAAAAAACATATAAATTACAAACTTATGAGAGGTAAACTAAGGAGTAAGGAATTACAGTATTTAGGAGGTTCAGAAATATTGTAAGCAGAAATAAAATTATGATAAAATTATTAAAATTAAAAAATATATATTTGGATTTCGAAAAAAATAGCATTAAATAGTTTATTAATAAAAGATTTGAAATTAAAAAATTGAAAACTCTTTCCGTCAATTTATAATTTCAGATTTAATTAAATTTAAAGTCATTTTAGGAAAAAGTGATTTAAAGTTTAAAGATAACCGGATTTTAAAAAAAAAGATTTTTCGATATTATTTCTGAAAACCTCTAGTTACAAAAATTTATTCACAACAATAAAGAATTATTTTCTCCTTAAAGAGATACTACAGATATTTCGATAGCTTATTAAAACTTTAAGAAAACGAATTTCTATTTATAATTATTATTACAAAAAGTTAAAAAAAGTTTAATAAAACATATTGCAACTGTATAAACGAAAATTGTAAACAGTTTATAGATACAGAGAATTGAAATGTTAAAAAAGTAATTTTAAAAATTTTTGAATTAAGCATTTTGAAAGAGCTACTGAAATAAGAACATAATGTAAATTGTGGAAAATACTAAATATTAATAAGATTTCAATACGTACTGATAGTGATTATTGGGTAACGTTAGGATATTTTTTTCTTCTAAATTGTCTAGAAAATCTCATTGGCCATTGGAGAGTAAAAGATGAGAATTATTGAAGAAGTTAAGCAGGAGAAATGAAAGAAAGAAATCACTGAATAGTAGATAAAGCAGAAAATGAGTTCTGTAATTTCTTAACATTATAATGAAGAATTATAAATTAACGAAAAGAAATCTGATTTTATATATATTTTAAATTGCAACGGGAAAAAGGAATTAGTCAAGTGAAAAATAACTAAATTAAAGAAAAATAACTCCCTTCAAAGAACTAAATTAAAGATTTGTTCTTTAAGTCATTAATATTTGTTCTTAATTGTCATATTCCATAGATTCAGTAAAATTTGTATTTGCGATTTGTAACACTGGTAGTTACAACTACTATATGGAAAAGTATTTTTTTAAAAAATATTTAAATATTATTTTGAATAAAATTTAAAGACAAGGATAACTTTATTCGTAAGGCATTCTATTTTGGAATAGAAAAATACTACATTTATTTTACAACTATTTTTTGAAAACTTCTACAACGTTTTGCAGCAATTTAGTCAATTTGAAACAATATAGAATTTTTTTTGTAGCTATAATTCCTCCCAGGAATTTCTGAAATGTCTGTAGAATTTTCTAGAACATTACCATGATAGAGACTTTCTCGAAATTTTTTTGACAGTGAAAAAGATGCTCGAAATTTAAAATATAGAAGTATATCAATTTAAAACAAAGACATAGCATATGATTTCTTGATAATGAATAAATTCAGATTATAGTGTTAAATTTAATATCTAGAAAAGAAAGTATAATTTTTAATAATACCAAGGAAATAAGAAAGTTCTTTGATTAGAATAACCCTATTAAATATTTCAGGAATAAAACCAAACACAATACAATTAAGAATTTGATTTGAGAAGATGGGTACAAAGTTTGGTTTATTGAATTAAGTTTCTCATTAAATAATCGAATTTGATTACCAATATCTATTTTATATTTATTAAAAAAAACACTTTTTTATTTAGGAACTATCCCAAATGAATTTTAATAGTATATCGGTATATCAACAGTTATCCTTTTTAGTTCATCGAGATTTCTAAACACGTTGCTATTTAATAATCGCAGACAAGGATTTATAACACTTAAAATCAGGATATTCTATTGTGATAAAATTGAATGTAGACACGGAAAATAAATGTCATATATTTTGAAAAGACACCTTAATTAGCCTTTAGAAAGATATCCCACTCTGCAAACCAGTAATCTCACCAATACAATAGGATATATCTCGCACACCAATCAATAACCGCGACAAAAGCAATGAGATTCCTACGAAACACTTTCTCAGATCTCCGTATCTGAAAGGATTATCAAACCAGAAGTATAAATTAACGATATAAATCCAAAGCGATAAACAATCAGTGCAATAAAGACCAACTTCGAAAACGCAGCAGACAAAGACTTCTCATCTCAACTTCTCCATCGTGTTGCCACGCTGGCAGAACTAAGTGGATTGCGATTAAGAAGAAAGCTCATATGAAATTCGGATGTAGCAGAGTTGAATGTATCAGGCTATCGCATGTCTCAATCTGATCTTTCCAGATAAAAATGCTAAATTTTCTGTTAAGGTTCGTTTTGTTCTATCGCCTACGTTGCTGGAATAATAACATTGACTGAAGCATTTATCAAAAGTACTGACTGTTGATGATAAATTTGCGCATAGTTATGTAATGGCGATATGAAATATTTCGTGCGATGTAGTGAAGCGTTTATTGTTTACTATGCGGTTTTAATAAAACATTTTTAGGGGTTTTTCTTTTATTTGCCTGCAGATCCGTGAAGATAAGGGAGAGGATGTGAGTAAGAGGCTGTAAATACCTTTCCTAGAAAGCAGTTAAAGAGTTTGTTTCCTATTTAATGCGTGTTTTGATTCGATAAATCACTGTGTTATTCACACTTATTATCATTATTTTTGACAGCAAAAGCATTCGTAGATTCTTTTAGCATTAGAGTATTTCATATTCTGTTTGAGATTTCAAGAGGCAATTATTCCACTTCACTTTCCTTTTTTTTTACATGGTTTGGTACGGATTGTAATTCCATTTACGGCTGAAAAATCGTTAGAATTATTTTTCAAAATAAAGGAAAAATGAATATAATAATAAAGTATCAAAATTCCTTTTTAATATATGTCTTTACAACTTCATTAAGAAAACGAAAAGATTATCAGAAATTCAAAAGATAAAACAAAACCTACATAGAAGATCGCTGTTTGAAATATTCTTAAGAAAGTTTCATTCATAAAATGTAGTTCTCATTTATCTCACTAAAAAAACATTTACATTTTTCATGCTACGGAATTCATTTTTTATAATTCATTGAGACTTAATTTTCTCATCGCTTAACTCTTAAAGGTTTAGAATTTTTGCTTTGTTTTTCAGAATTTTGATTATAATTTTTTCACAAACTAATGATACACTAATAAAATAGATTTAAAATGTTTAAAAAAATTTTTTATGACAAATATTTTTTTTTTTCAAAATTAGTTTTGGGATCATTTTGTGTTCTAAAAACAAATATAAATCTTTTCTTACGCCTCTTGTTTAGATGGGACGATACTGTTGTTTAACTTAAGTTTAGAGTACAGATGATAAATTAAAATTTGTTTTAGTTAAAAACTTGACTAAAACAAATAATCTAATCAAATGAAAAATGCCCATTATCAATTCTGTAATTCTACAGTTGACTTACATATGAGAACCCCCCCCCC
>JAOUZG010031916.1:984673-1005448 GCA_026289955.1 Argiope argentata | reverse complement strand
CACACACACACACACACACACACACACACACACACACACACACACAATAAAATACTTTTTATTCATCCACTAAAGTTCAAATATTTTTTTTTACAATTGTAGTATATGACATTTGATGTTAATACTATTATTTCACATATTAATTCATTAATTTTTTTATTAATCCATTTAAAAAAAGATTTCACCTTTATAGTAGCTTTTTTTAGTTGTTGTAATTGTTAGGTCGGGATAGCCTGTTTGGTAGGGCGTTGGATTTGCAAGCCTTCATGCCTTTGAAGGTGATGACCCTTATGACTCAATTTCCGCCACTATTGTTGCAGCTGTCCAGTTATTTAGATTTAATTCGTTTGCCCCAAAGCGTTCGGAGTAGTCAATTTATGAGGAATTGCCAAGATTTAAAAGGAAATGAGATCTTTAAATATGATCAAATTGTAACCAAGGTTTAAAAAGCAATAAACTAAATTCAAATAATTTTCAACCTTGTGGTTCTTGACAGCAAAAGCAAATAAGAGTCATGCTTTTCGTTTTGTCTCGTTCGTGGAATCTACAAAATGAGGATAAGTGTTGAAATCATACATGTATTGGAAATTTAAATACATATAAAAAAATTCAAGGCATACATATTCAAAAAAAATTCCAGTTTAAAATGCTTTCTTCTTACCTCTCTTTTATTTCAATATATGTAATGCAAAAGTTATACCATTTTGATCAAAAGATTTCTTGAAGATGTTGTGTGAGAGCCACGATAGCCTAGATGTAAAGTTACGATCGCGAGACCAGAGGGCTTCGAGTTCGTGACCCTATTTTACTAAAAATCCGCTTTGTGTGAAGGTTTGCGTGGGTAGGCTGCTAAAACCAACATCGTAGGCCGAATGCTTTTCTGCTCATAAGGTGTGACATCTTTAAGAGATTGATGTCAATTCAGGTTATTCTCGTCATCTGCTTGCAGTTCAAAATTATAAAACCAGATACAAAATAATGTAGAAATTATTTTCTATATTATTCTTGTTTATCTGTTTAAGAAATAATTAGATTTTAAAATTTTTAAATTGCTTTATAACATTGATATTACTTTCGAAGCACCAAATATAATTGAATCAATTACAAAATTCCAAGCCACAACAACAACAAAAGTATTTTTATTGCCCCCCCCCGTTACTGTTACAATCGATTATTTTTCTGTTAAGTGCATTTGAAAAATGAGCTTTTGGACCATTTCGAATTGACTTCGAACTTTCAATAATTAATTAAAAAGATATGAAACTACAGTTATAAGATTTTATTAAAACTAGATTTTCTATTTTCTTTAAGTCTGCAGTGAAGTGAAAAAGTAATTAATCATCGACTCATTTGATTCAAATATTTCAGAAACAAAAGTTTAAAAAAAATCCATTACAACAAGCAGATATGGAAGATTTCTAATCTAACGAGATTTATTTTTTTATGAAAGCATTACAAAAGAGTTGTCAATTTAAGCGTAAGAACATGTTAATTTCAAGTATCTTTTCATAATGTATTCGACATGAATAAAAGGAAATAATTTAAATGAACTTAATTACGGTTATTAGTAACCATATTATTGCAGTTTCAATTTGAGCAACTAATTCAGCGTTGCTGAATAATTAAATGGGATGCGTAAAGCTTTCTGTTAAAGAAATATTTATTCGAGAATGATAAAAATGTTCGTCTGGTAATTACTTCGTCGTCGGTTTCCTGTATAGAAAGTGGACATAAGCTCCGATACTGAATAATATTTTGAAGCCTGATTTAAGGTGGATCTTTAAATTGGAAAAACAAAACTCTTATTAATGATATAAAAAAGGAACATTTGCATTTTGTCATTTATATTGAATGAATATCTAGTAATATGTGCATAATTTTTAGATAAAGATTTTTGGATAAAATATTTTTTTTAACTTTTTTTTTATTTTATCATTTTTTTACACACAGACACACGAACGTGCAGTTCTTTATAAGTTTCTATTGTTATCAATCTGTACTGATGCTGCGAGCGAATAATCATCATAGTTTGATTTTGCATCTTTAAGAGGGTCCTTATATGACACTCAAAGATTGCTTAGTATTACAGTTGGTGAAAGTTAAGAACATTTTTCGACATTGGTTAATGTAATTTAAAGATCTGTTTACATTGGACAGATTCCGATATCGATAATGTGATCGTATGTTTGTTACACGAAGGATCGGTGAATATGTGATACAAGATAAAAAGCACTTAATCCATTGACCTTATTTTTGAAAAAGAGATAACTATCCAAAGTCTACTAGAATTATGTTAACAACATTGATTCGTAACAAGGTATCAATATCAATTAATGTCGATTCATTAAGTCATTTTCTGTTTGTAATAGTGAAATATTCTAAATGTAACGTGTTCTGGTGCAACATTTCTCAAAGGCTTGTTAACAAAGCATTTTGGGAGCTCCCAACATTTCATGTGCATGCATCCACTAAGATAAGATCTTACTGAAGAAGATTTCAGGTTGTGAAAGCACCTGGAATCCAAAATATACACATCAAATGTATAAACTGTACCTGATTTCAATGATGCTATTCAATGAGAGATTCAAGGATCGGGATGGCCTGGTTGGTAGAGAGTTGGACTCGTATTCCTTAGTTTGCGAGTCCAAACCTTGTTGGTCGAAGATTCTCCAAGTGTGTGGTGGCTGGCGCTCGTTAAATCTGTCATGGTCCCAAAGTCCTCCATGTCGAGAGTAATACCACTGGGTGTACTGAGTCAGAGGTGATCGTTCTCTGTTCCAGATCTAAATTACTGTCTGTGGATGAAGGAATGAAAATGAATGAATGAAGTCCATCACATAAGAAGGGTTGTGACGTGTGTATTGCTAATTCATACTCTTGGCCCTAGTTGATGCTACTGAAAAACGAGATCAGCTCAGTTGGTTTAAATCGCTGACAGGCCTGTCTGCGGACTTGAAAAAGTGCCATAAATAACAGCCACATTGTGAGATTCAGCAAATTTATGCTCGCATCATTCGGGCAACCGTGTTATGTATCATTTGTTATATGATAAGAGCTTTGTGTGTGAAAGCGGACACGATGAAAATATTTAAAATATAAGTGTTTGTTTTATTATTATTTCTGTCTCCTTTTATTATTTGTTCTTTGTTTTATCGCTTCAATTCTTTGCAATAAAAATACTGTTCAAGCCGCTCTTGTTTAATTTAACTGTGAAAACCATGCATATACAAAAAAGGAAGGTTAATAAATGTTGTCAATTAAAAATTTCAAACTTTCATCCTAATTGAGAGAGTTGAATATTTTTAAGTGTCTTGTGATTGCAATCAAAATATTTTTAGGCTATTCTTTAATTACTATCGTAGATTATCGGAAGTAGAATCATTTTTAATAATAAATATCGAATAACTTTATATTATATACATATTTCTACTAATGGAATTCTTTTACAAAAAGTTAAAAAAAATTCTGTAACTTAAAACGCTTTTTCCAAATAAAAAAATTAAACAAATTTTTTTAACGCCTTCGATATATTTATTATTTTTAAAAATCGATGAAAAAAGATAACTGAGACTGAAAAATATTTCCATGTGCAATATAACTATTTTAAATTAAATGTAGTTATGTGTAATCGAAACTTACTGTGATCTTATACAGTGAGGTCAAAATTTATCATGGAAAAATTTTTTAAGACTCTTTCCTCCCCCCAAAAAATCTTAAATAGACACATAATTTACATAAATAATTCACGTAAGTGTACCTCTAGAAAAACACAATTTTGTGGTTAATATCTTATTAAAAACAAATTAATTATTGCTTATATTCTTATGAAACAATGCATAAAATGCATAAATATTATCGATTTAAATATTTTATTCTATTCATTCCTTATACCTGCATTTTTAATAATACTAGTGTCTTCAGACACATTTATATGGTATGGTTTAAGCAGAAAAAAAACAACTTCCGCATGCTTGCAGCCCATTTCATTCATACAACGAAAACTTTCATTTCGTTTCAACATCAAACTTCTTACAACACCTGAACCCTCACGAATCCCTCTGTGATTGATGTAAATTTAACTCAGAACTCGTCCGTTTCACGCAGTAGACTTGTACGCCAAATCCCAATATTACATCGTCCCTTACTTCACATCTTCAACAGGCACACGGAAGTGTAGATGAAAATATTCTGGAAGCGTGTTTGGTAATAAGAGAAAAGTGCGAAAACTTGCAAGTTTCATTAAGGTTTGGAGCGAAGAATCGTCTTAAATAACAACATTGTCTCTTCTTTCTTTTTTCTTCTTCTTGTTTTTCTTCGAACTTTTGCAGTTCTTTTCCAGCGCCCACTTGATGGTAGTGTGACTGTTGTGAGGGAGGCTTATGTGCGGAATGGACAAATCGCGTGATGCTGAATAAAAGGTTTGATGCATATATTTGATGGAGTGACAGTGTTCGCGCGTTATTCTGTCGAGACCCACGGAGTTGTTTCATCGAAGTTATAAGCAAAATAGAAGCATTCAGATTTTTCAAAATGAACGCTTTTTCCTTCAGGCATTTTCCTGGTCATTTTTCTTCGAGCATTTTATTCTTACATTTTGTATGAATTTTTAATATAATTTCAATTCCAAGCAGAGCTCTCTTGGCAAATTTGAATGCTCTTTTTTAAACTAACCTGGTTCCCCAGTGCAGCAAAATTACGAGTTTGAATGCTTTTGAAGATCCTTGAAGATATTTATATAATAATATAACTAAACATTTTGGTTCGAAACTCTAAGCAAAATGTAAGCATTCAAACGTTTTTAGACGTTTCACTCTATATTGATATGATTCAGCCCGAGATTTTGTAAAATAATTTCTATTCCAAGCAGAGGCATCTAAAAAATTTAGACATTCTTCTTTCGAGCAATCTACTATCCTATCAGAACCGTAAATATGAACTTGAACAACTGTGAACTAATTCAAATATATTCATAATAAAACATTTTTTTTAAACTTTTAATTCCACTGCGTTCCCCCTTCTTTAGAATTGTGAAGTTTCCTAAGCTGGGGGGGGGGATCTTCGTGATTCGATTGTGAGATTATGAGTGAAAACAAAATAAAATGTGTCTTTTTAAGAGAATATCAAAAAAGAGGTCTACAACTGCCGAATTTTTTAGAGAAAGTAGGAAATTTTACATCTATAATGGAAGGCAATCAATAAAGAAAAAAACATAATCGCAATATAACTTCGCAAATATATATGGGTTTAAAAGAAAATCTTGGCTAGAGAGAGGTTTTTTAATGTTTTCTTTCCATTTTATAAAGTAAGTATGCATAGGTTGGTCTTTATTAATAATCAACTAATTTAATTTATTAATTGAAATTCAGACGAGAATGGAAATTTCTACAGCTAAAATAAATCCCAATAGTAAAATTCGGAGAGCGAATAAAAGTATTTCTTGAAAAAGGAATGTAAAAGTTGATACAACTACTTTTTTGCATAACTTTAAGTTACTTATTCTAAATAAACTGAAATCTTGAAGGAAAAAAAAATCAAACCAATAATTTTTTTTAAAGATTTGTTAAATTTTGAATGTTGTATTTACATATTTATTGATATTTGTTCAATCTTAACCAGAGCATTTGTTAACTTTTAATTCAAAAATATATTACGCTGCATAATTCGTTAACATGTGCGAATTATATTCTTCGGATAATAAACAATTTGTAATGATCTATCTTTCGCCTTATTATTTTTCATCTAATTCTTGACATATTTTTATCCGATTGGTCAAATACTTGAAAAACTGTATTTTAGAGTTGATCCGAAATCATAACTTAAGCAAAGATCAACTTATTACTCCAAAGTTCAAACGGGAAACTTTCCTTTAATGTCTAATTCGCAACTAACAGCAAATCGCACATTTGCAGCACCTCTGTTCCATCTAAGGTGCTAATGACTCGTTTGGCTGTCCCGCCGCATTTACCATCCCCTCCCCTCACTTGTCTTTTGTCAGGAAAGTAGAACTCAATTAGTCGCTTGTCAAATTGACAGATAGCAAGAGCCAGACGCCATTATCAGACCTGTCAGCGCTCCCCTGTTCGAAACAGCTACACTACGAACAAACGTATGCGCTTATATGTATATACACAGACGCACTGACGCATACGTGAAGAAGAAAGAATAGGAATCTTTACCTGGAATAGCACAGTTCATGTCTTCAATCTTTCTGTCAGCTCAATGCAATCATTTCGGAAGAATTCGTGTTTTAGCTTAATATCTACATTATTGGTCGACAATAAAAGGAATATTTTAACGTCTTTATTTGTTGTTAAATTATATCGAACCTTGGATGCCGAATGTTGCTTTTTATCAAAATATCCAATTATGTCATCTAAAATATTATAATAATAAAATCGAAGGTCCAATGCTTGTTCTTGCCAACTGGACACTGAAATTGATATTATATCACCTGTTTAAGAAACATCCGATTGCTTGTTCCTAAAGACAAAAGTATAATTATACTTGAGGAAAAAACTTTGAATAATAAAAAAATTGTATTTCTATATTGTTTGAATCAAAAAATATACTGCTATTAAATTACAAAATCTCAATTATTATACAATTAGCCATTTTCATTAATCATATTTAGCAAAATATTTTGCGACTAAAATTGAGAAAATTTAAAATATTATTTTATGCTGTTTTACAGATTTCATCGACTTCTCAAGTAACATTATCCAACCAAAGGACCCCGTTTCCTCAAGATAACAAAGGATTGGTATAAAATTAGTGAATTTTAAGTCATCGTAACTTGGTTAGTCTTAATCGCAGATGAATTAAGGGTTTTGATGTTTAAAATATTATGAATACCAAATAATAATTTGCTAAGTATTACCAATATAACCAGCAAAATGTATAAAAATTTATTTTTCGTAAATTTTCAAGTATTTATTTGTTATTTGAAATAGCATAAAATTCAATTATTTACGACATTTAAGTATTTGTTTACTTGAATCTATCAGCCTATCTTCAGCAGTTTAGAAATTAGCTGCTAACATATGTATAGTAAATAAATTAATTTGAATACCAAAAGATGAATGCAGCAGATTTCAGATCTTGAAATATTTAAAAGCAAAAAATTTTCAACCAACCAAATCAAAATTTAAGTTCCGATTTATTATTATTCTTTTTCATTAAAAATATGTAAATTATTTATAGTTAAAGATTTCTCGAAACAACTACGAAATTTATGTGAATATGAAATTGCTCACGAGATTATTTCAGGAAAAATCTTTTGCTACATGAAAGAAATCAACGCAATCTGTAAGTTTAAATAAAATAAATTTATATAATTCAAATATTCAATTATTTTCTTTTCAATATTGAATTTACTATTCTTTATTAAGAAAGAAAAAAAAAGTATCAACGTCTTCAACACAAATGGTATATTTCAAAAGTAAGAGGTAACTGTCACTACTATTCATTTAACAGCTTAAAAAACTTAATGGAATTACCGAAATGAGGTTCCGAGTTATTAATTTACAAATCCAATCAACTTAAGCTGCGAGTTGCTTATAAATCCAATCAATACATATAATTTCACTCTAATCTAATCCTACGAATTAAAACGAACAGCCCAAAAGATAGTTAATAAGAAAACTACTGATTATGAGCCATTCTTTTCTCTTCATTAATTAATGCGAGGAATTAAGAAAAAAAGTTATTCTTAGGTTTTTAAGCTGTAGTAAAGGTGTAAAAAAAGGGGGGAGAGAAGAAATTAAAAGAAGAGAGACAGACACAACGGAGATTACCCTAGAGAATGCTAAATTAATTAAAAATCGGACCAGACAAATGTTTCCTTGGAAATCTCCTCTAACACAAGGGCACACTCTGGACTGCAACCAACTCTTTCTTCCTAACCAAACTTGATTGCATTAATTAATTAAAATAATCACGTTTAATACATTCATTGTCAATCACGTTAACGCGTCGAGACTGGGGCTCAGCGAATTCTTTCTGTATATTAACGGTGTTAGGCCGCCTTTCTCGCGGGGCTTTTAAAACTAACGAGAAGAGCGCGATGCCTTGTTCGCATCAATTATGATGATTTCAATTACATTGGCATTAATCCCCTAATGCGTCCGACTTTCTAAAAGTCTTGTTTTCGGTACTTCCCCGCTTGTTCTTCAATGTCGAGGCTTACCCGGTCGCACCCCCCTCCCCTTGGGTCAGGGTGGGACTGGGGTGGAGGTAAGCTTCGGGGGTGGGTGGGGAATTCCTGAAGAATGGTCTCCCGGTACGACGTGAGACGTGAAATTGGAGAAGCTATGCGAATTTAATCACGATGACAGTAGGCGCTTATTCTTCAGTATCCTTAGAGACTCTGGATGCTGGAGGTAGGGTTGCAACATTTGGCGGTGTGGGCTTAGGTTTTATTTTAGAGGTGTTTTGTAGTGGTCTAAAACTATTGGAAATATTTGTATTTTTTAAGTAGTCAACAAGAACGTTTTGTGATTTTAAAATTAATGATATTGTTTTATGCAATGGCTCTCTGGAAAAAAATTCATCTGCAAATATTGGAATTCCAAAGTTGATATGGATAAACAAAATATAACTATTTGGTTATTTTTATAAAAATGTTTTTTTTTTTCTCTATTCATTGCAGAGTTCAATGTTCAGCAATTTTTTATAGTTGTTTCAGAAAGCCTTTCATGTCTTAATCTAAATTCATCGAGTTTTCAAGTAATTTTTGATATTCTTTTTCATTGTGAAATTTTTGTTTTAAATATTTGGTTTAGAATTATAGCACATCGCATATCTGTTTCTTTGTAAATTAAAATGAAAATTTCAATAACAATAGAATAAAAATGTCTAAAGGTCTTTAAGAAGTTATTAATGTGTGAAAAGCAATTGAACTGGCTTAAATACTTTTTCATTTAATAAAAATCTAAAATATTCATACTCTTCAACAACAAAATAAAAAATCAACGAATAAAATAATTCGGAATTTCAAAATTTCTTTTATTTTCTGGAATGGGACTTTGGTGGAGTGGGTAAAGTAATCTTCCAGAATGTAGACAATTTTTTGTTCGGTTTACTTTTTCTCTCACGAACAATTTCACAATTTTCAAAGGCAGCAATGCAATTAAATCTTTTTTAATAACATTTATTAGCTTTGTAACGTAAATATACATTAAAAATCTACAAATTTTCATTTTAAAATTATTAAACTCTCAAATATTAGAAAATTTTAATTCATCAGTATAAATTCTGTTTATATATAGGATACTATATTAGTTTCCAAAATTCAGTTATTGAAAACCCCAAAGAATTAGTAAATGAGGGTTAAAGGATAATTCTTTAAGAAAGCTCTATTTTATTTATTATTATTTTATATATACATTTATATAAATACTTCCCGCTTTACACGGAAATCTGGCATGATTCTCCAGCATTTTCGGCGATCAGTGAATTCGGAAACGTGCATAACATGATTGAAGAAAGGAAATATGATATTGAAAAACTTTAGAAAAGTTGTAGTGACTAGATGCCATTACGTGCATTGCATGCTAAATGCTTCTTTGGATAAAAATCGATATCTGACTTACATAACTTTTAGTGGTGAAGGAGATATTCGAATATATTAAAAAAGCTTTTAAATAAAAATAATAACTTTAAAATTTTTCTGTCGTTAGATAGATAGACAATACATTTGACTCCTAGAGTCGAATTTGTAAGTCAATTATTTTAAAAAAAATTTCCTTCATAGGCATTTCAATGAAGTAAAAAAAAAGGAAAATATCTGCTAAACTTTTGTCCCTTCCTTTTTTTAATAAAAGGCGTTGAAAATTTTGATTACAAGAGATTTTCACCTTCAAGTAATATCTTACGTACAAAACAATCAGCTTTATAATTACAGAAATAAATTACACTTTAAATAAATAACAAACTTCAGCCACGATAAATATTAGAGAAATAATTGCTGTAATATTCCATAATTAAAATATATACGATTTTTCTTCTGAAGAAAGAATGGGATAAAATTTTGCTTCAATTATTTCTTTGTCATTTCTTTTTATAACTAGCCTTTGTTTCTTATTATTTACTAATTTGCTAATTTCTAAATTTTAGCATTCGTTATAATTTAAAAAATAAAAAGAAAAAAATACTCTTTTATCATTGTAAGTTATATCAGAAACATATAAATTTAAAATTAAAATTTTACTTAAAGTCGTTTCGGATTTCACTTTCAATATTTTCCATTTTATGCATTTTAAACACAATTTTAGGCTTGTTTTTTTATTAAACCTTTGAGACTCCTTTCTCTGTTAAAAAGTCAGATTCGAATTTCTTCTGATGTCGATATATTTTTAACATGCAAAAAAGATGACAGCCCAATCTCCATTCAATACTTCCATGGTTGATAAATTTTCATTCAATTCTAAATTTTACGATTTTATAATCTTCCCAGTGTATATTTTCAAAACACCTTTTGTGCATTCTACAGAATTTCACTATAAATTTATACTGTAAATCTCAATACAAATTGTATTAAAAACGACCAGAAAAATAAAAGTTCTTAGATCTCACAAATGATTGTCCTAGTTGTTTCATTGCTTTTTTTATAACCAATATTTAATTTTCTTCAATAATTCAATTTTCTTTCTTAAAAATAATGTCAATCATTGACAATAAATTTATTTGAGAATATTTTAATGATTATTATTTATTAAAAAAGATTACAAATCAGTTTTATTGTTAGAATTTTCCTGAAAATCGCCTATAAATTCACACATTATTTTTCAATTTATGAATTTCACTTAAATTTTAGACTTCAGTTTTCTTTCTCCCATAAATTTTCTTTTGTTAAGTGTGTGTGTGTGAGGGGGGGGGGGTTGATTGAATGCGTCAAGCATCATCTGATCGCTATCGATTTTAACATGCAAGTAAGAAAATATGTTGATTTGCATAACTGAATTTACTTCCTGTTCCAAACTTTCAGAATCTAGTCTGAGTATATTTTTCAAAAAGCGTCTTCCGTTCATTCTACAAAAATTTGCTTACATATCTTTATATTTTAAATCTCTTAATACAAATTGCATTCTTTCCTTATCTAAGAAAATCCTGATAAATAAATGTCCTTATCGTCGCCACTGAATCCTTCTGCGAGACAGTTTTATTTCCACTGATGAAGCAGCGCGGAGAATGTCATTATCTCATTGTTTCGGCTTGGCGCGAACTACCGAAATCGCAGTAACCCTCTTACATAAAAGCTCACGCTTTAGATCAGGTCTATGAAGCAGGGGGATTGGGTCAAAGATGCGGTGTTAATGGATCAGATGAAGGAAGGGGGGATGGTAAAGGGGAGGGATTGGTTTTACAGACACTTTCTGATGCGTGTGTGTCTCTTTTATTTCTCGGGCTAGTGTAATCCCTGACGCTTTTGCACTAACACCTTCCACAATCACTGCCGTATCGTTCCCGGTGTTCTCTATTAGAAGGGTTACTGGGATCAAGAGCTGACGAGAGCGCCAAAAAGAGAGACCAAACAAGAAATGTTGGCGACATTTTTTTAAAAATAAAAATCTTTTTCAATTAAAAAATAAATAATCGTAAAAATATTTTTGGAGAAATATTATGTTAGTAATATTTAACTGACTGGCAATTATAAATGAATATTGATATTTCAACAGCAAATAGTCAGACTTAGAATAATAACCTGTCTTAACTGATTAATTCTTTAGACTTCAGACTGGATGATAGAAAAAACAAAAAGTAAAGAAAAAAAAACTCGATTAGACAATGGCTTAGTGATGGTAACTGACACTGAGAAAATAATTTGCTTTTTTTACTTTCAAGGGAGAATAGAGACACATAAATAATGCCCTGGATATGATATTTTTTCGCACAGCAGATCATATCAGGCTTTTAAAAAATGTCATGAACGCTTCTTTTGTTTCTTATGCGCCTTCAAAGTTAAGCATTCAATGAATCTAAACTCACTTACCTTCTTGTTCCTTACGCTTCTTCGATAAGGTCAAATAGCTATTTTCCATTCCACCTATTCAAGAAAGTACTAGTTCAATATTTAGAATTGCATATCTATTCTTGAATTTATAGATATATATCTATAAATTCGCCCTTCCACTTTGAAGTATTTGTATTCCCATTAATTGGTTTCGGCTATTGTTTAATAATACAAAAATCAATTTCATAGGTCAAAATCATAAACAAAAATCTCGAAAACAGTTTTTTAACACACAGGTAATTGGCCCATTTGTGAAATAAACCCACTTTAGTCCTATTTATCCGGAACAGATTTATTTACTCGTTCTGTTAGTTAAATATTATTAATGAAGGACACCATTTTATATTGTGCAAGATTTTCCATTGAAATCATACATTCTAAACCAAAATGGTCTCGAGATATTATTTATTTAATAGCCGATCTCCAATTTAAATAACTTTTATTATCAACTCGGTGACCTATTCTCAATTAGTTTTATGAGTTTTTGCAAAACACTTTAAGAGTTATGTTTTTCCTAGCATGTTTTCCCAAATTGAAGACACATCTAGTTTCTAAGTTGTAAAAAGTACCGATATATACCGATATTTCTACGGTTTGATATAGTGATGATATGTGTCGCCACAATCTTTTCAAAATAGTCATAGACCGGAATCGCCCACATTTTTACTTAAAAACGTTTTATATATTTTTTAAAGCCTCATATTGTTTTAGAAAAGACTACACGAAAACTAAAATAAAAGATCGTTAATTATTTTTGGAACGATTGCGACCATACAGGTAGAAAAATATCGTTTAATAACCTATGTGAGTCAATTACTTTCTCCGAAAACTCATCGTTAATTATACCTACATTGAATCATTCTACTTACAAACTAAATATATCCACAGACATCATAGCTAGATTTTAAAAAGTAAATGGAATTTATAAATATTTAAAAAGTTTTACAGGCTTTTTGCCTTACCAGTACTACATATTTCCCAAAAAAGTAAGCAATTATGTTATTGGATGATAGAAAAAACAAAAAGTAAAGAAGTTCATTTAAGAACTCGAATTTTCTACAAGACGCCAAAAGCGCGATAGTGGTACCTTCTACGGCAGCCCTGCGATTCATTACTGCTTATTTACGCCACTGTTCAAAGAAGAATGAAATCTAGTGGAAACTCAAGATAAAACGTTGCTCCAACTGAAAGTTGGTGAGAATGGGGGGCGGTGGGAGAGTGGAAGACCAAGAAAGCAGTGAGAGACGGGGTATTGTGTCGAAAAGGTGGCGTTGATATTAAAGGATTATTACCAAGACTGTCTGCTGTCTCCCAGCCTCGCCACCTCTGCTTTCGCCTCTTGGCGCCAGAACTGCTGAAATTACTTACCCTTAATTAAACTGAGATTAAAATGGCGAAATGGAAAAGAGTAGTTTGGCTATTTTGCCCCCCTCGCCCCTTTTCTCGGCAGAGAGGCACACAATGGAATGAAGGAAATAATGCCCGAGAATGTGAGTATTATGAGTGAAATGAAGCAATAAAAATTCCGCTTACATTGTGCCGAGGAGGGATTATATTTTTGCGCTTTGAGATATTTGTACTACACTTGGACGGCGTCTCGAAATTATTTCCTCCCGAAATGTGTTAGTCTTTGCATATTGTCTTTGTTTCAGAGAAATCAGAGGTGAGTTGGGGACACGACATTAGAAAGTTCTGGAGTGCGCGCATTTTCGCAAAAAGAATGCCATTCGCCTCGTCCCTTTGTAATCTTTTGGTGGAAATGTCTCGAGGGTCTTCTCTCTTTATCAAAAATACGAAACCAAATGATTTTATGAAGAACTGAAGTGAACTAAAGTTTCATTTGTCCAAAATTGAAAATAACAACCAAGGCTGCAGTTAACAAATGTTATCGATTTTTAAACTAATAATCAATAAAATAATGAAACTGAAAGAGGCGTTTGCTAACTTTTAAATCCTCATTTTCCGGCAAAAAATAACTTTCAATAAATTAGAGTTAAATATCAATCCCGTAAAAAAGCTCAGTGGTTTGTAATTTGCTCGGTCCATATTTAGCAAACTTAGATAAAGAATCTTAATTAGACAACGTCCAGGGATCCATATACTCATAACAAAGATAACAAAGGATAATCTTTGTTTAATTAGTCAAGGGACACTTCAGAGACAGAGGGAGGACTTTACATTCGAGAAGGGTTTTTGTTTCAATTGAATTTGATACAATATGTGTTAAATGGGCGGTGAAACTAAAATTAAGCAAAAATTGGATACAGAAATTAAAATTATTGTCGATAGGAATTTTGTAATTATTTAAGAATTATGGCAATTATTTTTTTATTTTAATTTGTAATAATTTTAATAAACCTATTTATAAATCAATTTATTATGAATTAGTCAATCAATAATTTATCAAAGACTTTAATGAGAAGTTTGCATCTGTTTTTCATTTTTTTTTGTATAATCCAAGATACTCATATATTTTCATTTTCCTTTCATTTATTTTCTCTTAATGATATTTTTTCTGAAACAAGAATGTTGACATTCAGATGAGATATAACTCTAGTTTCTACTGATTGATGTAGCAAATCATAAAAAGGGGAAAAACAATTATTAAAGAATTTTTTTTAAAAAGGGTTTTTCACCCCCCCCCTTCCCATTATAATTCAAAACGCTCTTGCTTCCTTATATTCTTTCTGTTTTAAAAGAGCAGAATTATAGATCTACCGTAATACTTTAAATTTACCAATTAATATTACATTTCTTGATGAATTAACCCGTCACTTATTGAAGAATAGTTGTAGGCATTAAATGATTCTTTAATTTTTTTGTCTGTGTGCATATGCATGTGTGTGTGTGTGTGTGTGCACCCTCGAAGTAACAATTGCCTTCTCTCTTGTCTTATTTTATCTTTCTTTCTTAAAATACTAAATTTTTGATACCAGACAACGTTTTTGGGATCTACTGATAAATAAAACAATTCGTTGTGAAGTGTTATGAAGTAAAGAATAATTTAAAATGGAATAAAGAGAAATATATAAATATATAAGTTATTCACATTCACATAGTTTCTTTTCCCCTCTCCCCGTCTCCCTTAGTAGTCTATCAAAACATTTTCAAATGTATCAGTATATAGCACTATATATATGACTTAGAAATATCTTTATTACCATGTCAGAACATAATGTTGTTTTGGGAATGAAGTTTGCAACGTCAACAAAAATTCATAGGCGAAAAATAAAAATATCCCTAGGGGGGAAATAAAAATTTTATTATCTGCACAATCATTTCAAAAAAAAAATCAGCTTTTAATAACGCGATGTCATCGCATTTATAAAAGCTCTGATTAAATAAAAGTTAATGACTACCGCAAATAAAACGTAGAAAAATGCCTTTTTGAGCACGTGATTATATGAAATGAAATAAATAGGAAATGTAATATTTTTTAAAACAATCAATGCGAGGCGCAGTTTCTTTTGGATAGTTTGCAGTACTAAAGTGACTCATTCAATGAAACAATAAAAATGAAAAAATATATAATTTAACTCGCGCGAGCGCCTGGTGCTTGGTCGCTCAAGAAGTGATGTTCTGACATGATACATTGAAATATGCATAGCAGATTTCATTTTAATCTTTATTTTACCTTTCTTTCTTCATTCTTAAGAAACTAGATTTTGATATCAGCCAAATTTTTTGGAATCTACTAATAAATTTAACAATTCATTATGAAATGCTATGAAATAAAGAATAATTTACTATGGAATAAAGAGGAATATGAAAAAAAAAAACAATCTAGAGTTATTTATTCACATTTTCATAATTTCCTTATATTATACATATATGATGACATAGAAATCTTATTATTAACTTGTGTTCTCTTTCTCCTTTACAGCAATCCAATATGATTGGCGCAGTTTAGTTATTGTGTCATTAAAACTCACACCCAACCAACCTTGCAGCATTTCGTATCTTGAAGATTTCAGTGTAGCAATTATTTTACAGATAATTTCATAAATGACTAAATTTTCAGTTATTCTTTCAATCAATGATCATTGATGTTTCCTGTTGAGGATTAGACAAAAAAATGAATAGGTAAAAGAAATAAAGATTTGTCAATAAACTTTGGTCGTACGTCCACTTCTTTCAACAAACATACTCATTCTAGCAACTTCCACACATTAATGGCAAAAGCATGAGTGCTTACCTGTAACAATGACAAATTAGCTTCCAACCACTGTTGGATACAAAGTTAAGGGTCGGAGGCTGTAGATGCACGCCCTCCATTAAGCTAAGTACACATCACGGAATGATGGCTGGTTCCAGAAGTGTCATTGTCTATAAAAACAAACATCATGTCAATTATAACTGATGTCGACATCGCATTAACGCAGGGAGCGTTTTGAAGGGATAATGTCTGTTGCATACTAGATAAATGCAAATAACTGAATTCTGCTAAGAAGAATGAGGATTTTTTTTTCAATTATTTTCTGATAAATTATTAACATTTGTGAAATTAAATTGCTTAATTTTTCAAAAACCTGTGTTAAAAGAAGAAATAATTAAAATTTGTTTTAAATTTTATAAACGGATTATGTTTTTTTATTTGATTAATAAGAAAATAAATTAATTTAATTAAGAAATCTCCATTTTTATCCATAAATCAAAATGTCTAATAATTTACTTATATTATCCTCTATTGCCTTTTTGGAAAAATGCATATTTTCTATTGACAAACAGAATAAAGAATTTATTATCTTCGGCATCACATCATATGGTGTCTTACCGTTCTTTTTTTTTTATAAGCAAAGAAATGCGATTATTAGAGAACTGTTTTTATCTCAAAAATGTTCTTTGAGGAAGAACGTTTCCAAACATATGAAAACACATACAAAAAAAAATGTTACGGAATAATTTGATGCATAAAAATAAAACTTTTTCGAAATAGCTAAGAGCAGAAAAGACACAATCAATAGCAAATTCAAATAAAAAAATATTTTCAATGAACATTGATTATAAATACGGTAGATAATTTATAGAAAAATGAGGGTTTTTTTTTAATATCTAGTTTTAGGTAATTTAGAATTTGGTGAGATTTGGCGAAAATCTCCAAATCAGCACAGTTTTTTAAAATTCACATTTGCACTTTTAATGAGAGATCAAGAATAATTAATTCACCACAACTATTTTATTAAAGAAATAAAACATTGAAATGAAGATCCATATATTACAAACAAATAATGTAAAAAGTTAAATCAAATTCCTACTTAGATCAACAATGAAAGTTTTTATTATTTTTGTTAACTTTTGTTAAATAATTACAATTAATATAAATAATTTATCAAAAAATTGTGGATTTTAGCAGGAACTGAATTCGTATTCTTCACCTTCAAGTAAAAAATACTGAAATCCTTACATTTTAACGATTGAGCTACTGCCTCTTGATTTCCATTTTCATTACAAACTACTAAAACTATATTAAAATATTAAAACTGCTATTTAAAGTATTAAAAAATCAATACAATTAATGAATTAATATTTGAAAAAGTGTATTAATATCATGTGTCATCCACTATAAGTTTCCAAAGATGTATTTAAACTTAAGAGGATGAATAAAAAGTATTTTATTAAAGATTGAAAATTTGAACATGATGCATATTAGAGAGAGTTTGTGTGAACTAATAGTAGGAATTGAAAAATAATTCATACACCAAATGAAATTTTCATATACCTATGTTTTCACATACCAACACATACCAATAGCAGCATGTTATTAAAAGCTGATTTTTTGAAATGTTCATGCTAATAATAAAATTTCAATTTTTCACCTACAAATTTTTTTTTTACGCCAAAAACTTCATCCCAATGACAATTTCATACTCTGACAAAAAAATTTTTCTTAATTTGAGTTTTTCTTAATAGTAGTGGTAAATGAATGCCAAAATGAATAATAATTTTTGAAAACCATTACCATGATCTTAAGAAATAAAAGCTTCTGTTTTGCGAGGGTGGGTACAATTAAAAAAATTCTGAAGTATTGTACAATAAAAATAAACTATATCCATAATAGATATATAAACTGTAGCATTTTAAATGAAGTTATAATAACGTAACGAGTGCTAAAAAAA
Organism: Argiope argentata; assembly: GCA_026289955.1. Lineage (NCBI taxonomy): Eukaryota > Metazoa > Arthropoda > Arachnida > Araneae > Araneidae > Argiope > Argiope argentata. The sequence goes on along the minus strand of JAOUZG010031916.1, from coordinate 987,322 downwards.
TCAAATGCCTTCTATCCATTTTCTTACTTTAGTTTTAAAATCATCTATTTGGCATTCATAGCGTTGAATATTGCCCTAAAGAAGAAAAAAATCTCAATATATTAGCGAATGCGAAGACTTGCAGAGAGAGCAGATATTTCCAGCAAAGAAATCCCCTATCGAATTGCACAATCCAGCATCTGCCTTGAATAAATCCTCCCGCCAATCCCGAGAAAGTCAAAACTATTTGGGCCTTTTTATTGGATGAATCCTGTCCGTTTTAACGTCTGCCCGGTCACGTATTATTCGCAGCTCGCCGAGAACTTCGGGACGGACACAAGTCAATTTCCTTCCGCTCTTTCTGTCCGAGGATATACGCCATCACGAGTGATTGGTCCAGTTGGCCGGACGCAGATTCAATCACGGATTCTGGGGACGGACTGGATCGGAGGTCCTCTTTTGCTTTTGCTTCCCGCTCGTTTTATTGAATCCCGGTTTCGTTCCGAGATCGGCTAACGACCAGACGGACAATTCCTCTCTCCAAGACATTTCGGTTTCCGGGTGGTGTTTGTTGGTCAACTTTCGTTCCGGTGATCCTCGGCATAGCAAAACATGGAATCTCTTGTATTGATTTGGCGCGGGAGAAAAGAGGATTGGTTCCCTTGGCGGCTTCATCATTTCCTTCGAGTTCTGGGACTAAACTTCAATCGGGAAAACAGAATAGAGGCTTATTTGTTTCGATTTTTTTAATAGTTAGATTGATCTTCCATTTGGGAATTACTCTAGAACTGTTTTGGGACGGTTCTTACCCTTTTTAAGCAATTAGTCAGATAACGGAGACAGTACTTAAACTATTATCCAAATTGCTTAAATTTCTACACCCTCCCCCCCCCAATGGTAGATTATATGGCCCACAATGGAATTTAACATGCACCATGACACACTGAATTCTTTGGTATCCAATCTCTATTTTATAACACTCGGACCCAGGAGTGGCTCCAGGAAATCGCTAAAGGTCTTTGCTTTGACTGGATAAGTATTTATAAAATGCCTAGTTAGAAATAGTTCTTGATTTTCCACAACTACGTACATTGCTCTATATTTCTATAAATTTCTGCTTTTGTTTTATTAGGGAGTTGAAGGGGAAAGAAGCTTAATACTAGAAACGCTTTTAATCTCGAAATGTTTTCAAATAGTACAAAGTATGTTTTAAAGTTCTTTCATGACCCGAGCTAAGTTTTACTGTACTTCTTCTCCCCCCTGGGTAGAGGTGGAATTTTAAAGAATGCCGACTAATGACAATGGAAATTTCGGTCATGATTAACTTTTCAAAACTCGAAATAGGATTTTCTTTCAACAAATTCCAATATTATTTGTCCATCCTTTTTCAACGAGGTAAATGTTTTCCTCGTTGTTGATTGAAAGGTAAATGAGAATCGTTATGAAAATTATCCTTTATGAATAAATATTACTTTTACCAGAAAAGCCAATCTCCTCATGGATTTTTTTTTTGTAAAATTACATATTTTTTTTGTAAAAATATTTAGAAATGAATGACATACTAATAAGATGCGAATATTTTTCCATCCTACCTACATATGAAATAATCATTCAAATAAAAGAATAACAATGAATGCACTTACTTTGACATATTTTTCAAATTTGCTAACACGATTACATTTTTGCAATTGGATGCGAGTCGTATGCATTAGACTCAGATAATGTTATAGCATTATCTCACGAATTTATCAGATATCAGTACGTTATTATTCTTTGAAAACAATACCAGCACCACCATAATGTACTATTTGGCGCTATATAAAATTGTCAGAATCAAAGTAGATACAGAAAATTAATTAAAGAAAGTTTTTTTAATCATGTGAGAACCTGATATTATTTTTGGGATAAGGTTTTTTGGTGTCAGCAAAAATCCGTAGGCGAAAAACTGAAAATTTATTATCTGCACGAGCATCTCAAAAATCAGCTTTTAATAATGCATTGCCATTGCATTTACAAAAGCTCTGATTAAAAAAATAAATTAATGACTACCGCAAATAAAATCTAGAAAAATGTCGTTTTCATCACGTGATTATATGAAATGAAATAAATAGGAAATGCGATATTTTTGTTAAACAATTAATGCGAGACAAAGTTTTTTTGGATCGTTTGCAATATTAAAGCGACTCATTCAATGAAACGATTAAAATGAATAAAAATATGATTCAACTTGCCAAAGCACGTGGTGCTTGGCCGTTCAAGAAGTGATGTTCTGACAGGATACATTGAAATATGCATAGCAGATTTTATTTTAATCTTTCATTTTTGTGTGTATATGTGTAAAATCGTGTTTATTCAGGAAAGATTTCAATAAAGATAAGCATAAAAACAAAATCCGGTCTAAATATAAAATTCAGTGAAGAGTCTTAAAATAAGATTTTAAATAGTAAATCACACAAAAAAATGTTAAATGACATCGCTGACAATATTAAGTCTCTTCACTGAATTTTATATTTAGACCGGATTTTGTTTTTATGCTTATCTTTATTGAAATCTTTCCTGAATAAACACGATTTTACACATATACACACAAAAATGAAAGATTAAAATAAAATCTGCTATGCATATTTCAATGTATCCTGTCAGAACATCACTTCTTGAACGGCCAAGCAC
>JAOUZG010031916.1:957246-984273 GCA_026289955.1 Argiope argentata | reverse complement strand
TATATATATATATATATATATATATAAACCGCCTTCAATTAGTTATAATTTTTACTTTTTCGAGTAGAATTATAAATAAATATACGAAGAAAATATGTTGCACACTTCGTTAAGGAAGGAAAAAATTATGTAATCGTTCCCTAACATTATATTTTGACAAATATTCACATTTCAGGTCACTCTGAATTTAGAAAACATAATTTTGAAATGATATTTGTTACTTTGTCCTTTTGCGAACATAATAGTTAAAAAAAATCTTTTGATCTAGAAAGCTGAAATTTGTTATTAACTACAAATTCGTAATTTTTTATCGAATTCTGAAAGAAATTCATTTACAGCGACTTTGTCTAGTTGTCCAATTAATTACAATTGAAAACGATGACTACAAAATTTGGAAAACTAGATTGATATAAGTTAGATGTAAAACTTGGATACTTAGATCCTTAACAATATTTTAATTAAATAGGCCAAGATATTACAGACTGTCTGCCGTTTTGTAAATTTTCATACGTGCGTGATAAGTCACTAACATAATAATGGCAAAAAAAAAAAAAAATGAAATTTGAGATTCGATTTTGTTACGTATCTATTTCCTTGTATATTTCAGATAAATTTGGATTTTAAAAGGTTTTATTCACTTTATTATGAAACATAAAGTGCTCATATGTGATATTCTGAAAAAAAATTATAAGTAGGGCGTTCACTGCCTTTTTTGAAATTCCCACCTTTTACAGGGGCGGAAGAAATGACAGATTGTTATGGAAGTATATGCCAGAAAGTTTTGGAGAGACAACTCTATGCTAGTTTAATTTTCGAAACAAAAAAAGCTATAAGGTATTATAATAAATGTACATAATAACACAACTTACTCAAGAACTTCTGTATAAATACTCATTTTAAATTTATTGAAACAAAACTGCTTAAGGTGATTGTTAATGTTTGAGGACATTTATTTTTTGGCGAAAGCTTTTAAAAAATATATCGTTTAGCGTTTTCTAATTAAAAAAATAATAAAAATCTGAAAAAAATTGCTTATATATTTTTTATTAATTAATTTGAAGCAATTTTTAACAAATTTAACCTAAACAGATAACACTCTACTTAATACTCTGATTTGATAATCATAATTTACTTTGCATACTGGTCACATAACATAGTTATCTTCAAAATGAACAAAAAAATCCATTGTTGTTGTTATGGCATTTGCCATGGACAAGCCCCGCTGATACATCAGCAGATTTTGAGCCGAAGATAGGCGTCTCTTGTTTGAAGTAGCGCCAACTAGAGTCAAGAGTACGATTTTAGCTACACACTCATCACATTCGCTTGCACAGCTCCTTTTTACAGGGGCACACAGTCACACATCTTGCAGATAGCACACAGAAGAACAACCATGCCCGAACGGGGACTCGAACCCGGGATGCCCAGATTTAGGAGAAGATATGCTACCTCTGTGCCAGAAAGCCGGCACAAAAAATATAAGTGATTATTTAGAATATAAATATTTTACGAAGGCTTATATATTACAATAAAAACATCATTCTAAATTTTCCAATTATTTTCTAATATGAAAAATTATAAAAAAATCTATCGCATTTATATTAAAAATTTTATCTGAATTTATTAATGATAGTAAATCCCTGAAAATACATAAAAATTTTAATTAGTATGGAAGTATTATGTTAATGGTTGATCATTTATTTTTTAAAAAAAAGGGTTCAAAATGCATTTATTGTTTGTAGTTACTACAAAAAAGTATTTCCTTCTTAGAAAAAAAAAGTTAACATTTTCCCCACATATAATTTAAAGTTCCTTTTTCTTCATAAATTGAACATTTTTTTTTCTTTAAATGTTCCAGTATTTCATTCATATGAGCTTTTATAGGAAGTAATGACTATCTTTTTGAACAGGGTATTCATTCTTAACTGAAAAGCCTTAGATAGTATTGCATAGAATTGTCAATATTTTCTAATCAATTATTTTTCATTACCCAATATATAAGTCCCACCTTTATTGAATTGAAAAATAACAACAAAATGTTCCGAAACTATATTTTAGAACAAAAGTAATTGAAGCTTTCTGTATCATCTGGCGCGTTGGGATGATTTCTTATTAGTCTCGGCTTACCGATTGCAGGATTTCTTGTTCGAGACTCGATTCCACCAAAAGGCTGCTTGTGTAAGAGGATCTGCAGCAGGCTAAATCGCCATAAGCCAAATTCCCTTACAGTGGGAATTAAGGCTGGAAAGCTGTGCGCCAGTTCAGATGTTAACCTTGTCATCTATCGCTGTTCAAAATTATAACATTCATTTCTATAGAGACTAGTGGTGCTTTAATATATGATTAATAATTTGTAATGTACTAATGCTATATGATTAAATAATTAACCCCTTATGTCAGTCTTTATTGGGGATTCTTAAGCAACTATCAATCACAAAATTTTATGTATACTGATTCCGTGAAATTTTGTCACGTCTATTTCCTTTTCCAAATAAAATGTTCCTTTGCTTTTGTCTGTTAATCCGTGCACCAGCTTTTAACTACTTCAGTGCATTGGGTGACACTATATGACACCAAGAATGAAATATTTAGTGCAGCGACAAAATGTAGCAATGACTTCAGATTACACGTTTTTAAGTTATCAAGATTGCTACGAATTACCGTTTTATAATAGTTTTGTAATTTTTGGATGAAATTATCAATTATCCTCCCTAGTCTTTTTGCTGATTCTTTTTTTTTTTTCAATTTTCGAAAAGAAATTTACATAAAATTGAAATGAAAATGATATTATGAACAAATTATGAAAGAAAGGCGATATCAATCATTATTCAGAAGTTAAGAATATAAATTCAAAAAAATGTGGGTGTTCACTGTAAACATCACAAAAGTATAATTTGTAATTTAAATTAAGAAAAATAGTTTTTTTTTTAAAAAAAAGGGCTAAAAACTGCATTATACAGCAACTATTGATTGTAGGCTAAGACATTTGGTTACAATGGCAGGAAAGAGCAATTTTTTAATTAGCTATATCCCGGCGTCAGAGTGACATAGAATTTTTTTTAAAAAAATTCTTAAAAAAAAAAACAAATATAAAAGGGGTTTTTTTTCACTTATTGGTCATAACTGTCATTTTTAATTTAGGCAGTCGTCTTGTAAATTACTTTTTGCTTTTAATTTCCTTGAAAATTACATTACTTTTAGTCCTCATAAATGGGGTTTTGTGAGTAGAAAGTATTACAAACGTGTAATTTTCGATACATGGCGTATGTACTTTATATTAATACTTTTACAAATCACTCCATGATTTGTAAGCGAATGTTCGACAACCTTGGCCACCCGACGCCATTTTCTCTCCCAGCCAAATTTTCTGCCCGATAACAATGCAGATTTCTCTTCCTCCCTCCGCAAAGCCAGCTTTACTTCTGAAAATACTTGGCGATTTCATCCTTAATAAGCAGTGTCTTCTCTTTTTATCATTTCATTATCTCCGGTAGGTGGGTGGGTGAGAATCCTACAATCCTCACTAGAGGTTCCTCAGCCGGAACCCAGGGAACAATGTTCTATCTGGCGCTCTTAATTAGGCGAAACTTTTCGGTTCCAACCTAATTACACCGGACCTCTTCATCTCCTTTGTTCATCCTCCAATGGAATTCTCTCCAGAAGCCCAAAAGGCGCGGAAAGTTTATCACTCAATTAAAATAACTCATTAGTATATATATGAGCGAAGTGCCACAGGCCGGGCGGGTGGGCTAACTGCATTATATTTTAGCGATGCGTGCGTGTATTAGTGGAGAGAGACAGTCCGAGGGATGGATAATAGGGGTAGCGTGGAGTCTCATTAATGACGATGAGCAGGAGAGGGCGACAAATGCGTCGAGAGGGACTGCTCTGCCGTGGAGGGGTTGCCGCTCTCTTATGTTTTGTTCTGCTTCTGTTGTTCTTTGGCGACGGTGCTTGCTTGCAAGTCTGGGGAATGCCAACACTGTATGGATGCTTATCTGGAAGGAGAGCTTTCCAATTGCACTTGGGGGAAAATATCAAAGTCCAGGGACGTTTCCTGTGTCAAGTGCATTGAGTAAGACCCGCTTGTTATGTAGGCTTTTCGCAGCCCTTGCAGGGTAACAAAGCAACCCCAGGGGGGGAGATACAATCAAAAGTTTAGGTTTAGGTCATATAGTTTTTAAAATACAGGTTTAATGCAAAGACCGATTTTCCTATACCAATTTGCAAAATTATGGTCATCAAAAGGAAAGCAAGGACTGAACAGATATCATTAGCATGCCAAATTGTTAAAAACTTCACCGTTTAGGGCGATAGAGTAAATATAGTTTCTCTATATTTTGAGAACTAGAGTTTTCTCAGCCAGTAAGTAATTGTTTCAAATGCTTGTATATCGCATTTTTTTTTCGGTAATATTTTTTGATATATATGTTTTAAAATTCAGTCTGAACAAGTATTTTAAAATGAAGGATAAAATCATTTTCAAAAAATATCCGATAGCTGCAATCTTAATTATACAAAATATCCATCGTCATTGAGATAAAGATCACTTCCTATAACCCTTATTTCCGGATTTTAATACAATTTACAGCCTCAGATGCTCGAGGAACCAACTCCTTTTGCTTCCAGAATATACATATGACACTATCCGAATTTTTTTCTGGTTGGACATCTGCTGTTAACACCATTTTTGATAACTTAACTTTATAAGTACTGTTTTGCTTTTTATTAAAGAAATTTAGTATTTATTGTGTGATATTTATGCTCATATTTCTAGTGATTGAGTACAGAAGCAGCATATCACTCAATCCAGTAAAATATCAAAGTCTTTCCTCAATAATTTCGGAGCATATTATTGCCTTAAAATCCTTTTTTATACTTTAAAATTCAAAAAACATAATCAGATATTAGTTTCATTTCTTTACATTTCTTTAATTTTAAAGTTATTTTAAATATATTTTGCAGCTATAACTTTTCGTAAGTTTACTTACAATGAGTGAATATACGCCAATTTTTAGATGGCATTACATTACGGGGAAGAGGAAATTTTAACGTTTTTTTCCTCCCCCTCCGCTTTTTTCCCCAGTTTAGCTGTACTGCAGCAGATTACATTTTGATCAGCTTTGGGTGGAAGTTACACATCAGTAATAGTACAGTTGAATACAGCACCTTCGTTTTCTAAATTTACATGAAAAACTTACCTGCAAAAGCTTTCATGTGGTTTTCTGCAGTTTCTGAGCATGTAGGAACTTTGGGTAACAAGGAGGCAGACGTGACAGCAAAACTAATCATTTCTTTCTTCTATTAAATATTTCAGATAATAAGAAATATATATCTCATATTTTACGAACATTTACAATGGCAAATTGGTTGGGTTGTACGAATTCAAGATAAACTTCATACAATTAGATATGAAATAGATTCTTGACATAACTTAACAGGAAATTAGATATCATTTTAATTTTTTTAAAAAAATTGGGATACTATTTATGGCTGAGAATTGGCCCCATACAATACACCCACCAACATCTTTTACTGGTGAATTTGCTTTTCTTTGTTCGCGTTATTCCTTTCTATATCTATCTACATTATCTTGTGGAAAGGCCACGATTTGAACCACAATATTTTTTTCAATATATCTTCTTAATTTGCGCTATTTTCTTTCCAAAAGTCCTGATTAAATTTTTTTATGTGTAAAACAGAAATCTATAATCATGTTTAAATATTTTAGATATGCTCTCTGGTCTCTGCCATACCTTGTATTCTGATTATTTTGCATCACAGTGGTTTCTTTCTTTCTAAACATTTAAACTTTATTTACATTTTATATTTTATTATAAATGGATTAAAAAATTTTTAATACCATGAGTGCTGAGCAGTTAAGCCAAAAGTGGCCTTAGCGACAAAATAAATAAATAAAGCAAATTAATACTCATATAGTTGAAAATGTAGACCGAATTTAAGAGTGCAAATAAAAAAAGGCGTTTAAATAGTAAGTGCTTAAGCGAATGCTTCAACTCAGTACTTCACTAAGATGCAGTACTGAATTGGAAGGAGATAAAATAATACTTGGTCCCTGATTACATAGCTATGTCCAAGTCCTAAAAGAATAATCTAATTGAAGGAACACATACATATGTTATCGAAAATTCTCATAGAACTCAAATTCGAATATTACGATATTCTGATAGGTTGCTCTAATTAGATCCCGCCGTTTAAGGTATACGAGTATAACCCTGGAGCAAGTTCCTGCTTCGGGAAATTCACAGTTTGAAAATTTTCACAGTGGTACAATATCTCTACGAATCGTGCAATTTTCCCTGACGGGGATGGGTGAAGTTTAATCCTGATAGCTGCCATTTGTGCAAACGGAAAACGATTTAATTCAAAACGCCTCCGAGTGTCGGAAATCCTGACACACTTTAATGTTCCATTCCTTAATGACTCAAACTGACCCGACGACGGAGCTCTAATTCGTCTGAGAAAATTTCAGCTTCGCACCCGAGGCTTAAAACTTCATCTAAATTCAATGCGTGATGTCCTATCGTCACCAGTTCAAACAAGGGGACGGTCATCTCGAAGGGAGTGCTTTGTACTGGAACCTGCTAAATGTTCTGCTAATGGGCAGAGGGGGAGGAAGAACTGAATCCCCTGCCCACAGACTATTCAGCCCTTGTTGAGTGGTAATGTTTGTTCCGCGAGTGTTGATTGTGCGATTTGGTGAGGGGTTTGCCAACTCAATTTGTTGTCCATCACGCATGGAAGTTGCACGCGAACACGTTGGGGGTAATGCAAAATGTGCCGATTATTACGGAGTTGAAATTTTGTGATGATGCGTGTCATAACGGGGAGATTTTGAGGTGCTTTCATTTAAACATCTGCACGCCACAGATGGTAAAAGGGTGGTTTACCCTAAAAATTGAGCATTTGGATCGGCGAGACTCGCAAAAGTTTTGAATGAAGTCCTGTTTTCTGACTTACTTGACTAACTAAACTCAAACATCTATTATTTGCCTTCGTGTTTATTGTCTTTTTTATTCCTTCCTCCTCCCTTCTTTTTTATTTCCCTATTATAAATTTCATTGGTATTTAAACTTCACAATATAACATACAATACTAATTCATCACTTATAAAAGTTTATTAAATAAATTAAATTTAAATACATTGGGCAATTAAGCCATTCATTTATGATCTAAATTCTTGCTTCATTTATATACTATTTATGTTTAATGCATTAATATGGGTTCAAAAATTTATCAAAAGTTATAATTCAAAAATTATTTTCAAACATTTATCCTTACAGAAATTGAGCTATAATAATAAAATAAGCTAACTAAAGCAATATGTAAATGAACTAAAGCGAAAAAGATTATAATTTTGTATTTTCTTATTTGTTATTTTATTTATGCAGATGCTTTCCTCCTTATAAGTCAGAATCATTGTAAATGGACAATATATGAAGCTGCAAGATTTTAGCCAAATGTAACAAACTGGGCAGAATTTAAATTACAAAATATTATAGAAAGTACTATGTAATTTGTTTGCAGATTAGGGCTTCTATTTATATGAAAATCCTTCGAAAATCATTTTTTATCACTTATGTATTCTTATCTTTAAGTAATTGCATTTTATTTGAGGTCATTCGTCTTTAATTAAGTCAATTATTGTTAAGTTAATTCCGGTTGTCAATGTTAATGTCTCGTTATTACAAATTATGGCTTGGGATTGCTCTATATAACTTTAAATAGAATTTTTGTTGTTTTAGAAATGCATTAAGCAGAGTTTAAGAAAAAAAAATCCATTTTAATTTACTTAAACTTATAAATTAAATCAGTAAAATAATTTTTTGGCATTGTTTACCTTATCTGTACCTCATCAGCGTAAATCGCGCGAATCATGAAAATCGTTTCTGGGTAAAAATAACACAAGACTTTATTTTCGGCCAGACAGAATTTTAGAGCTAAGGAAATTTTAGTATATTGCTATTAAATTAATTTATGGCCCTTCTAAGTAAAATCCAGATAAAAGGGCTGTTTTGAATCCCATTATTTCATTTATATTTGTCGCGATTTTTTTACAAATAATAAAAATATAAATGTTTCTCTAAACGCATGTCTGTCTTTTAAAAAATGTTTTTTTTAATTATAAAAATTGGTCATACCCTCCCTCCCAAAAAAATCATAAAAGTGATAAATGCTATTATAAAGATCTTGCATTATTAAAACAATTTTTATTACATTCATAATACAATTTAATTTTACAAATACGCTTATTTTTTTCTCATGATATTTTTTTAAATCTAATTTTAGGGATTTTAGGTTCTCATATTTTATGATTCTTGTTTTTACCATCAAATTTTAATTAAAAGAAAAATATTTTTGTATTTTTAGTACATTAATAAAAACTAGTTTTAAAAAGTATCTTATTTTTATCGTTCCCTACTTCTTTTTGTTTCATAAATTTCAAATTCATCTTAAAATAGCTATAAGATCTTGTAATCAATATTTTCCGAATTTAAAGTCAAATGACGCTTATATTATATATATATATATATATATAAAGAATTAGATTTGAACTAGGGGATTTTTTTCTCATAATTAAACTCTTGAAATAAAGTTCATAATAGAAACAATTGAGCAACATAACTGAGGAAAATTTCGAATTTTGATTTCTTAGAATATATTACATAAATTGATTACTAAGAAGATTATTTGTTAACTAAAAATAAATTAATCTTTAAGTAAAAACATGTACAATTTCCAGTAAACGGATTTAATGCAACTGATTTTCAAATCTTCGCAAACTTTATTTCAATCAAATATCTTATTGTAGAGCCTCGAATACCTGAATTAGTTGGGACTTTTAATAGATCGAATAATCGAAAGACTCGCTTTAATTTTCCTTATTTTTCCTTATTATCGCTTATTTTTCCTTCTTCAAGATTTTTCAAAGTATTTTATAAAATCATATTAAGTATATAATATTTATTATATTACTAGCCGCCTTTGGCGACCAGTCGGTTCGCCAATATTCATGCTCACTAAAATTTTCATATAATATTTTATGTAGCTGTGTCTCATAACAGGTTTTTCACCAAAATATTTTTAAACCAAACAAATTTTGATAATCAAATAATTCATTTATAGTATTATTTAGTATAATTTTCTTCAGATGTTCTGTTCATTGTACTACTCATCTTTCTCTTTCTATCTAAGCAATGATTGTCCCGGAATTGATATTTTACTTAAATGGTGGAGGAAAAGGTCTAAAATTCTACGTTTTTATAGAATAATGAGATTCAAATTTTCATAAATGTAAACACACTAAACGAATAAAGACACAATTGATTTTCAAGAGATGCGAAATTTTAAAAAACAGGTTGGAAAATGCCGCGCACAGAGGAAATAATGGTGACACAAACCCTTCTTTTCTTTATTTTTCTATTCTTTTTTTCTTTACTACTTTTTTTTTCTACAAACCCTTTTTGCACTCTGTTATTCTTTTTTTTCTTTATTTATTACTTTATTATGACTTTATTTCGAGCAGACATAGATTAAATATCCATACAGACTAATAATAGAAGCAAGAATTTTCTTTCTTTTTTAAACATCCCGTTATCTATAAATAAAAACCAACTGACTTCCCGAATTTCTTTTTAAATAATGATAATTTATTACTTCCTGCTATCTCACTCAGTTGGTATGGGGGAAGGAAATGAAGATTTTTGGCGGGAAAGTATGAAAAGTGTCGTTTTAGCTATTTTCCTGGCAGTTTTTTCATTTTTTCTCTCCATAAGAACCATCCTCGTGTCTTAACGAAAATATTTAAATAAAAATTAGCCGAATCGGTCAAGCCGTTCTCCAGTTTTGCGCTTAGCAACGCATTTCGAGTTGCATTTTTATTAATATAGATATTAAATATATTAAATTATATTAAAAGTATATTGTATATATATAGTATATTATATTTACAAAGTATATTAAAAAATAAATTGGTGAATACATGGTATAGCAACATTTCTTATAAACATTTTTTTAATTAACAGAAATTAAATAAAGATTCAAGGATTTCCTCAGTTTTATTTGCATTGTTCCTGTAAATTTTTAAATGCTCTTTCACCCTATGAAGAACGTGAAAAATTTTGGCACTTTCCAAGAACCACTTTATTTTTTAATGTGTTTACTTTTCAATGTGTGATGTTATTATCATGTCAGAACATGATGCCGTTTTGGGGATGAGGTTTTTTTGGCATCCACAAAAATAAAAATTTTGCTATCTGCTCGAGCATTTTAAAAAATCAGCTTTTAATAACGCAATGCTATCACATTTTCAAAAGCTCTGATAAAAAAAAAAGTTGACTACAGCAAATAATAACTAGAAAAATGTCCTTTTGAGCACGGGATGATATGAAATGAAATTAATAGGAAATGCGATATTTTTTAAACAATAAATGCGAGACAGTTTTTTTGGATTGTTTGCAATACTAACGTGACTCATTCGATGAAACAATTCAAATGAAATAAAAATATAATTTAACTTGCACCAGCACATGTTACTTGGCCATTCTAGAAATGATGTTCTGACATGATACATTGAAATAGGCATAGCAAATTTCATTTTCATATTTTTTTTAAAGATAAATTTGCCAGTGTCCGTCCATAACAATTTCATATTATTTCACGCCATACATGAGTGTAAAGGAAACAGACTTTTAAAGATGTCCATTTACTTTTTCTCTTTTAAATTTAATTGCTACCTTGGCTTAATATTATATTTAAATGTCATTGAAGACTTAATATTATATTTAATGTGACTTAACATTATATTTAAATGTTCTGGAATTTTATGCACGAATCAGAGACTTCTATTTATGAGAAGCGGTTGTTTCTCCCTTTTCCCCAAAATTATTCATTGTTTAATTCTCATAAGAATTTCCTCTTGAAATAAATTTTCTCTTATCAAGAATGTTCTTACGTGGTAAAAGTTAGATATTTAATCGTTGCCATGTCAACAATCCTTGGAGAGGTTTCTTTCTAAAATTATGCTCCGAGATACAATTTTGTTTTCTTCTCTTATACGCCTTTCTCACGCAAGTCTTTCTGATAAAGAGGTTGCATATTAATTTGCTTTGCGTGGGAGAATGTAAAGAATACAGCTGTTTTTATAAGGGAAACAGTGATATTTTCACGTTGATTCTCAAATGGGACTAAGTCACGATATGGAGATCATGAGACAAAATTATTAACTTGGCGCAGAAAAACAGATAAAAACTTTTGGCTTTCTTTCCTTTTCCTTTTCTTTTTTTACATGCATAATCAACATAATGGGAAAAAATAACTGGTTTATTTTTTACTATTTTTTTCTTATGTTTAAGCATAAAGTATTTAAGTATTAAAGTAATCTGAATGCTTTTGATATCTGAGATTTTTAACACACATTATTGGAATCATGAATCTCCGTTTGTCACTGATCGCGATAATAATACCATATTTCATTTCATACAGGCATTCGCCGAAAATTATAGTTTTCTAGGTTTAATTTGTAATTAGCTTAATTTTATTCTTTCATTTTAGGTTTCTATTAACATGTCAACATTTTGATAAAAACTAATTTTTCCCGAGCACATGTAATGTGCTCGCGTTAAAATTTTTCTTTACATAGAATAAATTGTTAAAAATATTTTTTTGAAAATTAATTAAAAATAAAAGATTAAAATGAAATCTGCTATGCATATTTCAACATATCATCTCAGAAAATAATTTCTTGAACGGCCAAGCACCTCGTGCTCGTGCAACTTATATTTTTATTCATTTTAACTGTTGCTTTGAATTAGTAACTTGAGCATTGCAAACGATTAAAAAAAACTTTGTCTTGCATTGATTGTTTTTAAAAAAATATCACATTTCCTATTTATTTCATTTCATGTGATCACGTGCTGAAATTACATTTTTCTAAGTTTTATTTGCGGTAGTCATTAACTAATTTTTTTTAATCAGAGCTTTTGTAAATGCAAAGGGAACACGTTATTAAAATTGATTTTTTTTAGTTGTTCGCGCAGATAAAAAAAATTTCAATTTTTCACACACGGATTTTTTTTATTGACGCCAAAAACCTCATCCCCATAACAGCATCATGCTCTAATACAACAAAATTTGAAGATGAAGCAAAAATCAATATCTTCAGATGTCATTCCGGGAAAATATCACAATTTATCTTAGTTTTTAATTAATTGAAATTCCAAGCAAAATTTCTAATAAAATTACTCTCAAGCGCACATTTTTATCCTCTAAAGATTATGGGTCTATTATACATGCTACACTCAAGAAGAGTGAGCTCCAACACATTCATACAAGAAGACGCGTACGCACATTCATCTTTATTATAAATACATAGCTATTAAAGAGTACACGATATTTCGATTCTCTCATTTCCTCTAATTTGCACATTGTTAATCATGCACATGCCCTTCCATGATTAAACAAAATTTGAAACATATTTTCAATTCTTTTGATACTTGAGTCACATTCATATCACAATTTAAAACAGATTTTGTTTAGTTCGTGTAATTAAGTTTTATGAGTGTCTGGTTTCGAAGCAATACAAGTGATATTTTAAGACATGTTGCACTTTTTCTCCTTTGATAAGTTGTTAATTGGTCCTTTTTTTTAACGTGATGTTCTACAAACTATCTGTAAGTTATAACATGAGAAAAATCGGCAAGTTTTGATACAAATAAAGACTAAAAAGAGATGACCATTGTATTTGGAGTCCAATTCGTAAAGTAATTATTTCTTAGGTTATAAAGGCTTATTAAAAATGAAGTTTTGAAAATTTCGATTAGATATTAAATTAATTAATCGGAAAATTACTAGAAGTGTTGCTAATATCAGGCTGTATTAGTGAATGAAAGCAGTATTTACAGCACTTTACCATTAAAAGTAAGAATAATAATCTTTTCAGTGATTATTTTAGTAAATTAAAAAAAAAATGTATACCTTGAAAAAGTATTGAAAAGGTACTTTTCGTTATTACGTTTGTGCATATGCGCATTGAAACAATATAATTTTTTTTTGCGCTGAGGTATCATTATTATAGCATTGAATATAAATTTTAGAAATTTTAGAAACAATATTATCACATTACAACTGAATGAGTCACTTTGAATGAATCGGAGGTGAGGGACACTTTATATTTTTGCTGATATGTTCGACTCATATGACGATTTCCCAAATAGAAAATAACATTTTTCAGATTTAGATTTCAAAGGAAAATCCCCCCACGACTTTAATTTTATGAAGAAATAAAAATAGTTTAATTTAAACGAGTTGGTGGCTATTTTAAAAGATCAAAATGATTCTGGTAAATAATGAACAAATATATGTTTTTTCTGCACATGAATAAATATTTTTGAATCTAACAATCAGGCAAACATTGGGATTTTCAGTTTGTGGATCCTGTATACATCTTAATGCATACGCATCATTTCAAAATTTATTAAGATGAGACGCCGGCTCAATTTTCATCAATGCACACATTAAAATTTTTTTAAAAAAATTATATATAATAATACATTTTTCCCATTTCCTTTTTGGCCAAGAAAAACCTTTTTCGGAAAAAACATCTAAAGCTCGTCTCTGAAAAAATTTAATGCCCCGAGGATGAAGTGGGTCGCTGTGGATTCGGTTCTATAAAGCAGATAGCAATATTCAAAAGTTGGGGAAATCGTGTTCAACCAGAAACATCCATTCTTACCCACATTTTCCCATCTTATCGGCATCTCTCTGAAGTAAAAATACACAAAAAGAGACCCATAAAGCTAAAAATGCATTAAAAAAATATACATTCCTCTTGTCCAGGCTCCTGGAAAAATATTGAAAGCATAAAAAGTTAAAAAAAATTAAATTTCTGCCAGATCAATGATTTTTCTCACTTCCCCAAAACTTGCCACCTAACACTGCATCCTCGTGATCTTTGGAGATTATTTATTTCAGATCAATGGATCTGAAATGAACGGAAACAGAATCCTGCTCCCCTTGTATTCGCAGCCATAGAAAAGCATCTTCCGCATCGAAGATAAAGAGGGAAGGGAAAGAAAAAAAAAGTTCTGGATGAAAGGGACAATAGAATCGATTTAGCTGCATCATAGTTTCCAACCAATAGACCCTCCAATTTGGCATGGGACCCGCATAGGGGTGGATCGGCGTCTTTCATCTCGTATCTCTCACCCTATTGGGCATCCATCTTCTCCAATAACGCACTTTTTCACACGGGACACCCTCATACCAGGCCCGATACCAGATGAAAAGCCCTGCTGGAGATAAACCATCCCCAGAAGATGAGTAGTGGGAGGACATCCTCTTTTGTCGTGTACTAGAAATAATAAAAAAAATGTTGAGATCGATGATAAAAAATGGATATTGAAGGCACCCAATGTTGGCGATTCGACTATTCATAAAATGAGTGAATAAATTAATGTCAAAGATGGTTTAAGTTTAAAGTGCAATAAATAAATAAATTTAAAAAATCTAAGGATGCTTTAGATTGCCAAATATTCGAAATTTCTGTAATTTCGATTGTCTTCCAATCAATTGTAAATAATGGAAATGCTTCGACGAAAGCAAATTTTAAGTTGATAAAACCAATAATTTGTGTAATAAAAATTTATACATCTGACGGATCTTATTTAATTTAATGAAGTATAACCCTATGATTCGGTAAAACACTATGACGCCATTTATCGATGACGTGGCCATTCTCAGATTTTTATGTACTGTCAAACAGGAACTGAAGTATATTATAAAAAGGTTTATAAGAATATCTATCTACATGTATGATAGAAATAAACATAAAGCTTTTGTTTCTTAATTAATTAAAACTTCGAATAAATATTTATTGGATAAGTAGCTACAAGTAATAAATAAGTAAATTAGCATTGATTAAGTAGCAAATGAACAAAAAAAAGTATTTAACTTAATACATTTTCTCATCAAAAGATTTATTATTCAGAGACACGAAGTCTCCCCCCCCCCATTATTTTTATTTGCTACATAGCCTTATGGAGGTGTGCTATCCTACTTTTATAAATTCGAACATTCTTTTTTATAGTTGTTATATTGTTCAGTATATTAAAAAAAACCCGACCAAACTTTATTTTTGATGATTTAAGACTTTTGAGAAGTTATTTCAACCTGAGTTATAACTTTTATGAAGAAATTTGAAGCTAATATTTATTTATTTTCGAAACAAAATTGCTTTAAAGATTATATGATTGTTTGAGAAAACAGAAATATTTGCAAACGGAGAAAATGAAACTCTTAAAATACCAGTCAGCTATTTAAATTATTCAATGCAGTTTTAAAAAACCCTCTTGGTACATAAAATCACAAATCATTTGCCAAGTTAAAAATGTATTTGTAAAATTAATAAAATTTGCATATGAGCAAAAAATATATAGCATAACATTTTTATATTGACTCTTTATATTCATATTTATATGCTTAATACTTTAATCTCTTTTAGAGCAAAATCTGATAAAGAGTCATAAATAATTTATGGGATAAATTTCAATAACGAAGAAGAATTTGTCGAATTTGGGAATAAATAATATTTAATGTTGAAATATGAAGGTTGTGCTTAACAGAATGGTTATGCTTAAATTTCTTGTCCTGAAGTGAGATCACGTAGAACAATACTAATACCAAGAAAACTCAGAAGCAGCAGCAAAATTGTTTTTATAAGATGTGTTATTATTATTAGATTAGAATGTATACATATTGAAGAAAGAAAATATAATACCTCTTTTTCTAATATGATTATTATTTTTTCATTGCATAACTATTTTTTATTTGCTTTCCAGTTGAATAGTATTAGAAAAAAGAAATAAAGAAAAAAAAATGAATCAAAAGTTTTTGTGGAAAAACGTTATCAGAGACAGGAGAGAGAGAATAGCTAAGTAAGGGCGAGGGAAAAAAAAACCCCATCTAATTGTTACGTAATAAGAAAAGTTTTCAAACACTTCGCTACATGTGAAGTAAAATATCCCCGAGTTTTATTACATGTAAAATAATATAACTTTTAAAAATTTGAGAAGAAATTAAAATTATTTTTGATGATGATACAAATGCAAAATATTCATTAAGTTTAATCATCGTTAAATAACTTAATTTTCAAAAATATAGGAAGAAATCAAAATTATTTCTCGATGGTAACATGAAGCAAAATATCCATTTATTTTATTAGATGAAAAATAACAATTTTCAAATATATAATAATAAATTAAAATCATTTTTGACGGTAATATGAAGTTAAAATCCAAGAGCTGGTTCGATGTCAAATAACAATTTTCAAAAATATAAGAACTAAATCCTTTTTGACACTGATAACTTCTTTTTTTAATTAATAAGCAATAGTTTTAAAAAAGGAATATTGTGGTAGATATATAACTATTGCTTAGATTATATAACTACTGGCTCATTTTTTGCAATTTTTTTAAAGTAAAATTGTTTTAACAAGATGATTAAAAACATTGATAAGCGTAGATTAGTATTCCTTCTAATAAGAAAGTTGTCAAAATCTCATATCTGATAAAATCTAGTTCTTTTTCTATCCCTTAAGATTTTCTTATTGATAGTATTCAACTTAATGCTATGTTTACTCTTAATAAAAAGAACAAAAGAAAGAAAAAATGAGGTAAAATTTAGTTAAAATACCCAATTTGATTTACCTGACAGCTGCAAATTTAATAAAGCCGAAACACATTTTCTGGATATGATTTTACTGAAACGAAAGGAAATTTCTTTTCATAGTTAACTTCCCTCCTGATTATCAACCTGCCTCCAAAAGGAGGGAGAATGAAAAAAAACCTTCCAAACTAGATTAAAATTAATAAAGAAGAACTAATTTGAATAAAGCAAGGAATAAAAACCCTGTTTAGGGAGTCTTTTAACAAACTACCTCTCGCTATTTTATTTTTAATTCGCCAAACTGAAGAGACACCGTGCTCAGTTTTCGCGTTTTTAGCGACTGTTTTCCAGAAAAGATGGCTTGTAATGCAATTACGTCAAACCGCAGATGGAACCCTTCACTCGGCAAGGAAGGGAAAAAAATAAACTTTATGCAAAAGATTGTCACCCATGCCGCTTGTTGCGGACAGGATTGCTATTTAAGTATCCAGGACCTGTCATGAGAGTCACATTCTCTTCTCCAAGAGCTCCGAGTCTTGTAAACAAAGACCGCCGAGCGAAAATATTCTGACAAAAAGGCACTTCCCAGCAGTTTGTTAGCTGACAGGTAAGGGTGGGGGGAAAGGAAACACCTTGTCCCCTTCCCCCCCCTCCGGTTGGATGTTGACCACAAGAGTATGCTTCAACAATAAAAGGAGGGTTGTCACAACTGGATGGGGAGCTGACAAATGGCAGGGGGGAGAGGAGGGCGGTGGAATGGGAGGGGCCCCTAATGGGGCGACGTGCCAACATGTCATTCAGGCGGCTATTATGTGCCCGGGCCCCCAACACATCATTATCAACACTAGAGCCAGCGGGCTGTCAACGCTTTTCCAGATTGCAAGGGTTGCTGTATTTGGAGAAGAATCGCCAGCCTGCATATGCCTCGCTACATGCACGGCGCATGAATTTACAACAGATATACAGCGGTGCTATGAATTCTCGATATAATAAATCTCTTATCAAAAGGCGTCGAATTCAAAGGACAGAATTCATCAATTTTCTTGCTTCCTTTTTCTTTCTTACTTCTAATGTGCAATTCTAAATATTTCTTTTTGTTTTTAGAAATAACATATGTTATTGTAAAAAGACAGTCAATGTTTTATATTCTCCGGTAAATACCAGCAGTCTCATGGCTTCTTGATACGTATTCGAAATATTTGATACTAATATTTACACGGGCAATTTTTAACATTTGGGATGCAGTAATGAGGAATAAAAATTAAGATATTTTTGCATGAAAACAAAAACTCAATTTTTTTAACAATCATTATTGAAATGTGCTCTGATATAATATAGCAAAATAGGAAGAAGCTTAGGCAACAGCATTCAGTAAACTGACTAAAACGAACAGTAGATACATTGTAAATGCAAGAAGAAAATTATGACAACAATAAACTTAAACCATAACATTTTAGTTGTTCTACTTATTGTATTTTCTCGGCTTTTCGTTTCGCCAGAAACATTTGCACTTGCAGCCATATATCGGCCAACTGTATAATATTATCAAATATTCCATTTTTGATTGATTTATTTGAAAAAATATCTACATACCAGAGAATACTGACATTTTCAAAATTCAGTGTTTCACAGAACTACGAGTATTGATGCTTATGCAACCTTTATAGTATATACATTTGTATCAAAAAACATCATTTCGATTGTTATGCACTGTTTTAATAATTGGCTCAAGGGCTTTTCGAAATTAAAGTAATTAGTTGCTTTCGATTTTCAGTAAGCAATTTGGTTAAATTTGATCATTAAACAGAGATTTTCTGCATGTTAGTAAAATAATATTAGAAGGAGATATTTCTTTTGTTACATTGCTAAAAGAAAAAAGATTAGAATGAAAATTACATATTCGCAATATTTAATGACAAAATAGATATCTATAACTACATGCGCGCTATTTCAACATTGCAAGTTACTTCTGGGTTTGTAAAATATTGTAAGTTTATAGAAATTAATTTTAATACAGTCTTACGGCTTGATAATGACCCAGGTAGCACATCCAGTAGCATGACACTGTACAATATTATACTATATTATATGATGTTAAACAATATTGCACAATATCAAACAATATTGCGAATATTGATCAATATTGTACAATATTTGTGGGCTACAAAGGGATCTTTTCGTGGAAATAATAAATTTAAAAATGAAATAATTTTTTAATTTTAGATTGAAAATCCAATGTTTATAAATCGAAATAAAAAATATGAATTAAAATTGAATTTTAGCTATTGGACCAAGAAATATTGCAAGAATTGTTCAGACGTTAATACTTTTTCAAATAGCAAAAGAGATTTATCAAACAAAGAAAATATTTATCCTTTGAACGAACATTATTGCATTCCTACTATTTGATAAATAGTAGGAATTTCTGTAAAATCCCTAAAGTTTAATTTTCCAATATTTTCTATGCCTATCATGATTTGTTTTTGTCCCAAAATGAATATTTAACTGCATTAATCTGTCGTGATCACATTATAATCTCGTTTCTATTAATAAACAACTTCAATATCCTTAAAACAAAATAAATAATTTTGAAAATAATTATTTTAAAACGCATACTGTTCCAATAAATCCAACCAATTGTGCGATAATTTTTTTCTCAAATTATTAAAAGTGATCGAATTTAAAATGAAACATCCACCGCCAAGGATGTGAGCCCTAAAAATTGAAGAAAAAAATCTGTGAAACCTCACTAAGAAAAGGAGAGACACAAATACCAAGTGAGAGAAACCTACAAAATATTTTGGCGCTTCCTTAACAGCGCCAAAAAGCATGTATCTCATTCCCACTACCTAACATGTTTGGATTTATTTCTTTTGTTTTATTTTTTAACCAATACACTTTAATACTGAGCATTCTGATTTATATTTATATTTCAATTTTGTATTTAGGATAAAATAAATAAAAATATGATTTGGTCTACCATGAAATTAATGACTTAGTGGCCCTTAATTCTGTCATGCTGTTCCTAACATAAGAAAAATAAAATTCTATATAAATTCTATGAATTAATTGTGATAGAAATACTGATAAAAAAATCTTAGGTTAATACTTACATTTTTGAAGTTACTAGTCTTGCATTTAGCTACATTTTTGAAGTTACTTATAAGAAGGTGAACCGTGATCAAAACTAACTAATGATCTAATATTTAGGGATGCTTAAATCGCAATTTAGTTAAACTTACGCATATCTTGTCGAATATTTATACACGTAATTATTTAGGATTAAATAAATAGCGGAAACTGTTGAGGCTTGGTCATATCAATCTTTTAAACAATAATGTGTCATTCGTTATAAGCTGCAATCTTTTACCAAACAGTTTGTTGTTGTTTATTACACTTTTTAAAGCCTGCTGATTGTCAGTGATTTAAACCGATTGAGCGTTTCTCGTTTTTCAGTAGGGCCAAGAGAACGACAATATTGCCGTCTCTTTTTACAATTCATTAATATATTATTAACGGCTTTTCAAAAGAGTATATTTTTGTGGGTAGAAATAAGAGCCCTCATATTTTTAATCTCAAAAAGATAGGAAACAGCTAGTTTTTTTTTAATTTTATTTTAAAGAGCCTCACAAAGCCGATGGGGCTCAAACAGTGAAAATCAACTACCATAGTTTTATTTCAAAAGGCTATTAAAAAAGAAAGAACTTTTTTTTGCATGTAGTATCAACATAGTTATAAAAGTTATATGTTTAGAAAACAATGAAAATTTAATGAATAATCCCATTAAAATTTTGCAAGGTAACTTAACAAACTAAATCGATAAGAAAGTGTTAGAAATCAGAACAGAGTGAAGAGCTTTCAAGCATAAAAACAAAATAATCATTAAGTTTCGAATTATTGAATATGCCTATATGTTAGGTTTATAAGAAAGAAACAATAAAAGTTTTAATCAGCTGATACTCCATATTATGTTAACAAAAATATTTGGGAGGGGAAAAATATTAAAGCCATTCCAAAAAATTAAACACACACACACACACACTTTTTTGTGGGATGGACTTTATTCATACATTTGCATTCATTCATCCACAGATCGTAATTTAGATCTGGAACAGAGAATGATCATCTCCTAGAGTCCAACGTTCTGCGAACCAGGCTATACCGCCCCAGCAAATAGTTTAACTACTTCTATCAGTATTCACTAATAATTAATCAGATGCTGCTAAGGTTTCGTTTATGAGTGCAGATATAAAATTGTTTGCCATAAGTAAGAATTAAAAGGTTTAAAGATGTTTGTTTTTATTATTGATCAACATCAAGAATAATTTAGGGGTTTAAACCATATTTCAGTTTACGCAGTATAATTTGGTAAGCACTCTTATTTGTTGGAATTATTTAATGGAACATAGCGGTAAAAATTATCAAGAACAACGAAGAGGGGAACATTAACAATAGAAATGAAACAGAAAAAAAGGATGCATTAATACGATATTCATAAATTGGAGTAGCTCATGGCTCAATCCTTAGAGAGAAGCAATTCTTTTCTTATGAAGCGATAATTTTTAAAGCGAAATCAAAATTCCCCACACTGTGTTTGGTAGGAACTTTCTGATACGCGTATTAAAATTCAGGCTTAATATATGCTCAAGCGTAAGATAAGTCTTCTTTGTTCTCTTACCCCACCCAATGCATTAACTTTGTTGTTGTTGTTGTTGTTGTATTCCCCCATTAGCCAGCAGTGCGATACTAGGTCCATGACTAGATGGGGAAAGATTGCAGCCTCTGTTAGTCACAAGGACCAGAGCATCTAGAAACAGGTAGAGGACCGACTTAGCTCTATCACACATTCGCCTGCACAGCCCCTTTTTACAGGGGGGGCACAGTCACACATCTCACAGACAGCACACAGAAGAATAACCAAGCCCTGACCGGGACTCGAACCCGGGACTCATAGAGCACGTGGAAGACCCGCTACCTCTGTGCCAGAAAGTCGGTACTTAACTTAGTTTTGTTGACTATTAATTGTTTCTGGTTTCGTTTTCTTATTACACTTACGGTTACTCATCTGTTAGAAGGAAACAATTCAAATAAGATTTGTCAATACTTTCCTAAAACACCATTCAGATTGCAGTAATTAATAATTTTAAGATATTAAAAATGTGAAACTATTTTTTTAAAGTTATATTTCATTTTTTGATTTTTTTGGGCAGCATTGCTTGAGTTTGGATTGATTCGTCGCTGCTGGAAGAACGTATTCAAAATTACCATTTTGTTGGTCCTGGAACCTTGCAAGGATGTCAGCAATGTGAAGGCTTTAGAGATTTCCCCCACCTCTTTCCCTCTCTCTGTAAGAAGCCCCTGTCTCCCTGCATCGAAAAGTCGCACACATACCTGCATCAGATGCTTCTCTTGTAATTGGAGAGTTAGACGGAGGAGTTTCCAACCCATAAATAAGAGACTTCACACGCTCAGCTCGGCTGTGAGCTTCTCTTCATCGATTTCCAGGTGCTTTTCCCGGTTGTTTTCTTTTTCCCTTCCTCTGCTTATTTGAGTCGGATTTTTATTCCCAATAAGTCAGAGATGAGAGAAAATAATAATTCTCGATCCACGCATCTCATAAAATGATTGCGTATTTTTAGTCTTGTATCTCGTCCTTTCTCTGTCTTCTTTTCTTAGTTTCGATCGATTTTGGCGAGTTTCGTGCAGGGAAAAACACACCAAAGTTGTGGAACTATCGTACTCTTATGATGAGTGTTGGATCCAATTCAACTTCTTTTGGTCTATATCAGTTTATCTGTACCGTTTTATTGTCATTTTTATACACAAAATTACATAAATCAATGAAAAACTTAATTAACCGAATTTTTTTAGTCTCAACTATTTAAAAACAAGTCATACTGTTTACAAAAAATTAATGTAAATTTTTGATTTTACCATTTTTTTTTGTACTGTTGAACATATTTCAATTTTGTGAGCCGGTTAATTACGAACAAAAAGCATAATTATTAGTTTGTGGCGCGATAGTAGTCGGATAAGGCACACGTATCTCCTGAAACACAGATGCGTTTGAGAAATTCTTGGCAACTATTTTACTTGATGCTTTCTTATGAGATCGAACAAAAATTAAAGAGAAATCGATGCGCCTTAGCTATATAGTAATTGAGTACAATCAAAAGCACTACATCAAGTAAGCACATCGATTGATTTGAATTCTAAACATAAATCTCCAGCAACAAATCAATCATATTTAATCAAATGTCAATAAACCAATAAATACTTTATAATATAATGAAGGTAATCTTGATTTTAGGAGATTTAAGCAAAATAATTTTAAAATAAGGATTCAAAAAGTAAAGATTCGTTATGAAAGGAAAAGCAGCGAATCTTTTTATTCATTCAACACCACATCTTTTTATAAATAAAAGATGTCTCAAATTAAAATTCTGCATGAAATGATCGTTTAGGCTACGAATAGACTTCTGTTCTTGATGCACCCCAAAAGTGCATTTCTTTAAACTTCATAGAACAATAAATTGTTTGAAAATATGTAAGAAAAAAGTGAATGAAGTTAAATGAATAAACGAAATAGCATTATATGTGGATATTATCGTTAGCAATAGCACTGGTACACCCTGAAACTTCGTGGTAATCTATATTGACAGTAAATTATGTCGAGACTTGGGCTTACGGTCCCTACAAATTAAATAAACCTAATTTAAGATATAAATATACGCGAGTTTTAATTGATTAGAAATTAGAGCTAGACAAACAGCTATTGGGGAAAAAAATAAAAAAAAAATGCTTTTATATATACATCAAAACTATTTTAAGGTCTTACTTTTAAAAAAGTAATTTCGTTATTCAATTCAATTAATTAACTCTATTAAATATGTCTACTTTTTCTAACGACTATGTTATTTTTTATGCTGTTGTAAAATTTCTTCATTAATAATCTAATATATGATGTCATTGTAAAATTTCGTATCAAATTTGCATAGATAGAGTCAAAGTGTAATTTATAGGGAAAGTCCAATTGTTTGACCCCACTATTTGTGATTTAAAGACAAAAGTGTCTTTTGTCCCTACAGTGTTGAATATTGCTAAAATAGGTCTGTTTTTGAGTAAAGCAAATTTAAAAAAATCAATGTTGAAAAAGCTCATTTTCGGCGAATAAGGTTTTCTAAATTTTTGCGATATCTAAAAATTTGAGGTGCTATTTGGAATGTTTGACTATGGTTTTTAAAAGTCATAGAATTTCCCTCATTGCTATAAAAATATCTTTGACAAAACTGAAGTAACAACAACAATTACAGTAAGAGCTAATTCAAATAGTTAAACATTAACCATCTTTGTGCATTATGTCTTCATCTCAGAGTGCAATATTCCCCAAGACTGAACTTAAGAATTTGATAGACATGTCAAACATTAGATTTTCTATTAAAATCTTGAATGTGATTGAATCCCATTTTTCAAAAAAGCTCCAATAAGAATTTTTTTTTTCAAATCACAGGAAAAACGAAGTTATTTCTATTTACCAATAAATAAATCGAAGTGAAAAGCAATTCTAGCGTTAAAGAAGAAAATATTTTGGGCAGCAACAAGTGTACAAGCGCGAAAAGCCAAATGGAGATAAACTGCTCTGTATTGAAATGGTTGAAAAACAAGCTTCGCGTGTTTGTTCCCGGCGACCGCTCCGGCAGGATTATAAGTGTCTTAATGACTGTTTCGGAAGTCACGGTTACCAAGTAAATAAACACTTTCAATTTGCGTTTTCACACTTGATGCATTTCTGAACGCCTTTTATCAGCTAAGACTTTTGAGTGAATTCGCAAACCATTTGAATTCCACTTAGGCGCTCTTAAGTTTTTCAAAATATATGCGTGGCTTTGCAATCATCATGTTGAAAGAAGAGTTCTTGCATCCGAGTCTTCTTAGTCAAAAAAGCAAGAAAAAAGGCGTGTTTCCCGGCCTCCAAGAAACTTTGGCCGCCTTTTCAAAGGCCCTTAAGAATCCGATCCACCGTTTTACAGGAGCGTGATTTAAATGAGTCCTGAAACGTTAAAAGCATCTTTCGGAGCTTTTCACTCGGAGCCATTAGAGGGGAGTCACAACTTATCGCCATTAAACTTTTGAAAGAAGATTTTTTGGCGACCTTTTGAGAGGGTTGCTAACGAAAGAACTCGCCTGCAAAAATGCAGCGATCAAGCCGTAGCGAAAAGAGTCAAAACGTTCCATCTTTTTCTTTGAAGATGAAATTAGATTTCGTTATACATGTCTGGGGAAGCATGGATAAAAATGTATACATTTTAAATGCACATTTTGAAGATAAAAAGGAGAAATACAGTACCGAATTGTTGTTGGAGAAATACGTACCGATTGTGTTTGAGAAACAGAGTTGCAAGGTTTTGTGTAACGCATAAAAACGTCCCGGAAATCGCACCACAGTTTTCAGTAGAGGCTTGCTACATCATTCAAAGAATAATAAAAGTCTTTAAAAACGTGAAACATTTTAAATTTCTTATTCGCTGTTAAAATTAAAATATTTGTAGTCTGAAAGGAAGAAAGAATACAGAAAGGAACGAAAATTTAATCATTTACCGAAATACAGCTATATAGTGAATTTAATACGACTGTTTTCTCTTCATCACTTTCGACAAAAGTGAAGGCTTCATTGCACTATATTTTCTGAACCTAAACCTTTTAAACGTAAAGTATCATAAAAGAAGCTTTATAGAGCTTCTTGTACATAGAAAGAAGAAAGTTTGATAAAAGGCCATCTTTTCCCCACCCCTTGAGCAGCGATTTCATTTCAAAGAAATTTGTTAGAGAAATTGAGAGCAGTTTACATTGAATATCGAGAGAAAATATTAAGGCTCTTTTGAATTACATCTCTTGAGAATAAATATATGAATATTATGGAAGAACCTGTATGGAAATTCTTGTATAGGAAATTATATAAAAACTGGATAAGGGAAGGATTTTTTTTCCTTCCTTGAACTGCGATATCCCTCGGATGAACATCTTCAGAAACTTTATTCGCAGTTATCCACTAAAGAAGAAAATTTCCATTTCAACAAGCCTTCACACGATTCAACATTTTACGATGGAGGATATTCTTAATCTATGCATTTTCTGCATTCATTACATTTCATTGATTTCGGCATCAGCTCACGCAAATCTTGTTCGTTAAACCTTAAGCCTCGTAATTACTAGTTTCAATAATCTAAGTAAAATCAAAACTTTTTTTAAAAAAATCCCCTAGAATTTTTAAAAAAAGCAGACTAGTACTTATTTTTATGGACGACAGAAATCAAGTACATATTTTATGAAATAGTGCTGCTAAAATCATGCAAAGTGGTAAAAATTCAGGAATGACATATCCATCAACTTTTCTAAGAAGATAGCTAAGAAAATAACCTCGACATAAATAATATTTTCAAAGCTAAGTAAAATAATTAAATAACAAATTTTAAAATGAGTTCCTTTTAGTATTCGTTAATTAATACTTCTATTTCTTATTTATTTTATAATTTGGGGATCATGGCTAACTATATTCAACGTCCTAGGAAATGTGAAAACTTTTCCTTTTAAAATATCGCTGCAAGTATAAAAGATTTTTAGATAATAATAAAAGTTTTTAAAAAAATGCTTATGCAGTAAGGCGCCAAGAGGCGACAAAAAGAATAAGGCCTTTTTTTAAGGGCAATTCATTGGTTTTTTTTTCCTTTGCCATTTAGGAATGTTCTTTGGAGTTAATCGATGATACAATGAACAGGAAACATTTGAGGGAGCATACAGTTTTTTTTTCTTTTCCCATTCAGTGACATTTGTTGCTGTAAGGTGTAATTTTCTCATCAATCAGAAAATTCTCAGCCGGATTTTACCTTGGATCAAGCGGTTACAACTGATAACTAGACTGACTGTTCGAGTCAAGTCTTGAGCTTTTGGTTGATGAACGAAGGTCAAAGGAGCGCTACTTCGGGAACAAATTAGACTATTGCCATAAGTTATAGAAAAAATAAATCCAAATACATGCAGAAATGAAGCAGATATTTATTCTATCGGTGAATCATTTGTCTCCCAACCTGTTAATCCAACCAATCCATTTAAAAGAAAAATATTTAAATAAACAAAAATAAAAAGAAAATGAATTCTTACGATCGCAAATTTCAAGCTATCATGTGAGAACATTATTATTTTTCTTATTTGTCTTAATTAATTTAAATCAATAACTAGCTTAAACCGGTTTGAAACAATCACGAGACTTTCCTATCAGTCTCTATCTCTCTCTGTATATCACACACACACACACACACACACACACACACACACACACACACACAC
>JAOUZG010031916.1:929887-957236 GCA_026289955.1 Argiope argentata | reverse complement strand
ACACACACACACACACACACACACACACACACACACACACACACACAATTTTTAACACTTTCATTTTCAATTTTTTCAGCAGGCAAATAAAGTTTTGTACCTCGACCGAATTTGAGAGGAAATAACAGCTATGATATCATAGTTCTTCGTCAGCCTTTTAAAAACACATCTGTTGTCAAACAAGCAAAAGAAATAATAAAGCAATACTGGTAAAAGCGGATCGACCTTATAAAAACGCATCAGTTTTCAAAAGGAGCATACGTAATAATAATGCAAAACTGGTAAAAGCAGGTAAAAAATATATGCGATTGAATGATGTTGATGAATATTACCCATTTATGCTTTATGCATTGCTCACGCGATTTCGAAATTCAAATTTTTGGTGCTTTCAATTATTCAAAACTCTCAAACAAAAACAACACCATGCTCTCACATGATAAAAAACTAATTATATTTTAATAAAAAAATATTAAAAAAAAGTGTTACAATCAAAAATTTAAACTGATTTTGAAAACGTGGAACGGAAACAATTTTAAAATTGACCCGTCTTGCGGATTTAACTATTTACAATAGGGGACTTTTCGAAATAAATTTATTAAAATTTTTAACGTCGTTTAGGCAACAGTAAATACAATTACTTTTTATTATATTTTTATAAAAGACATTCAGAATGAATGGCATCTACTTTATAACGGCTTGCTTTTTGAAATTTTTAAACTGTCTAATTCCTGAGAGAACTAAAAGAATTCAACCAAGTTACACTTAATGAATTTAGGGATTAATTTATAAACATAATCTGTTGGAGAAATTGTTTGTTATGCAAATTTTAATTTAAACGGTCATCTATTTAATAAAAAGATTAGGGAATTTGATGCATGCATTAGTTGACAAAGGAAACTAAAATAATTATTTATTAATTAATCGCATTACTTTATATAATAAAATTACTATGTAGTATAATAATCGGCAATTATTAATTGCTATAATTATTACGTATAATGAATATCTCTTGATAAGTTTTGTGTTGGATTCTTAATATCCTGCTCTTTTTATTCTGAACAATTCTGAATTCAGGAACGGGGGGGGGGCTCTGTTCTTGGAACCAACTCAAAGCAAATTTTTTTAGATCAGGTTGACTGACTTTTGACAGTTTATTAGAATCAAAATGTGTTTTATATATTTAATGAGAACAAAACAAAAAGAAAGATTAATATTAAATCTGCTATGTATATTTCAATGTATCATGTTAGAACATCATTTCTTGAACGGCCAAGCACCACGTGCTCGAGCAAGTTAAATTATATTTTTATTCATTTTAATTGTTTCATTGAATCAGTCTCTTTAGTATTGCTAACAATCCAGAAAACTTTGTCTCACATTTATTGTTTAAAAAATATATCACATTTCCTATTTATTTGATTTCAAATAATCACGTACTCAAAATGACATTTTTTAAGTTTTTATTTTATTTTTTTATACTCATTAATTTTTTTATCAGAGCCTTTGTAAATGGCATGACATTATGTTATTAAAAGCCGATTTTTTAAGATGCTCGTGCAGATAATAAAATGTTCATTTTTCGGCTAGGGATTTTTGTTGACGCCAGAAAACTTCATTCCCAAAACAATATCAGGTTCTGACATGATAATAAAAGCAATTGATCGAATTTTTCTTAAGGGTTTATATTCCTCTTAATATCATTTTCACGAAAATTTAATTGTATGTACTCTTGCAATATTCAGAAAATAGAAATTAATTATGTAGAGCAAAAAAGGATACATTACGAGCATAATAGCCACCTCTATCTTCGGTAACTGCCTTTCCAAAGTGAATTAAGGTTCAACCTTAGCTTCTCTCGATTATCGATTTCATCAGGTCGCCTGACGAGATTACTGGTGCTTTTTACAATTGTTTGGCTTATTAATATGGTCTATTTATCTTTCCAGGGCACTTACAAGCATCAATGAGAAATACATTAAGAAATTTTGAACGCGGTGTTCATTTTTTCAGAATTTCTAAGAAGTGTTCACTATCTGAACATAAAAATATTGCAAAAATGCTTTTATACCGATTTGGTTCATTAAAACAGCTTTCTGGTGATGATTATTAAGACATTTTAAACCTTAACGTGCGTATCAAATTAACAGTAGTTTTAAATACAGTAGATGCAGCTTCAAATCAAAAACTGAAATCAAAATATAGATTTTTCAAAATAAAGTAGTAATTTTCTTTCTTTTTTTATCTATTCTTTATTTAGGAATTTTATAGAATTTGAAATCGTTTCCAAAACGAAGAAATTTTCTAGAAGTTTAAGTTAACCATTCGTGTAAAAATTTAACACTGTTAACAACAATATAATTTGCCTTTGATTTAATTTTAATCAATAATTTATTTTAATTTTCAAATTCAAATAATTCACCCAATAACTGAAAAATATTGTTTCTAAAAATTAATAAATTTACGTTAAATCAAGTCAATATCAATGCTGCATTTCAAAATAATAACAGTTTTGATATTATTTCGGTCCTGGAAATGGTCAGAGCTGCTAATGGCGAGAAAATTGCTGTCACTCGAACATCATATATTCATTTGCGAAATATTTCAACCCCTTAAACAGCAACTTGGAATAAAAAGAGAAATCACAAAGTTAAAAAAAAAGTGTGTAGTTTTCGAAAGAGACGAGTGTGTTCCCTATTTCGAACAGAACTCGAATAAACAAGGCGATGCTTTTCCAAATCTGATACCTTGTGCAGAGATAGAACAGAGCGAGAAAGCGAGACAGACAGCGGGAAGAGAAACTTGATGAAAACGCCTCGCGTTGCCCCGCATCAATGAGAGGAAATAAACAAACAAAAGTCCTCCTTCGCGCAACTATAAAACTAAGCTACCAGCAACACAACTTTGAAAAAAAAAGAGAAAGGAGAAGCAGGCGAAGAATAGCTCCGCAACAAGAAAAACGCATAATGCTTTCTCCCCTAGCTTTTTAGAAAAGCTGCGAAGAGCAGTAGCTTTTGTATGGCCCATGCATAACGGCGAACACAAGTTTTGACAGCATCCAAAACACCCCCTTTTGGCATATTCTCTATCTCTTTTAAGTCTCCCTCCTCCCCCATCTGGATCTCATAGGCGAGACCTCCCCCCTCTCTGCACCCTCCTACTTACTTCCAAATCACACATTGCTCGTTGAGAATGTAAATTAAGTTATGGAGGCAAAAGCATCACCATAATAGCGGCGGGAGCTATCCCCCTTCTCTCTGTTCCATCTCGCTCTGTGACCCCACTTTTTCACCTACTCCCCCCCTTCCATCTAGCAACGTGATAACGGGTCTAATTCTATTTGCTCTCGTGCCATCCTCTCCGCCAATCATGATGGAGTGGGCGGAGCTCCTGCGATGACTGTTACGCAAGTGGAGTGACCCCACGTCGCGACGGTTTTCGATCCGTATTCTTCCCTTGGCGCCGATCTACCAATCGCTCCGGGCTGCATGATATGGCTCTTTATCGCCCACCTCTGAGCGCCCACCCCTTCCGAGGATACATTCTTACTTCTCCAGAAGATAGAGCAAAAAAGTTAGCAAAGCAACAGGACACTCGGTGTCTTCCTATTCAGACCTAGTGTTGCATGATGTGGAAGCAGCAGTTTGTTTTCCTAAAGGTTCTTTTAGGGATAAAAATTCAGAAATTATTCTAAGAAGGAGAGGGGAGGGGATATTATTGTAATCTTAATGAAATATAATCATTTAAAAATTTAATCTCGTTTTACATTGAAAATAATTTTTCTGGGGCACAAAAATCAATCACAGTTTTTAAGATGCCTTTTAAAGAGCCCCCCCCCTACCTTGATAACGCGAATGATGTGTTATAGAATAATGCTTCCAAATGTATCAAACCATTTTTCATAGCTTATAATATTTCAGTACATGAGTATAAGTTTCTAAATTTTATTACATCAAAATTCTTATTTTTTTGAATTTTTTGAGTCAAAAATTCTAACTATTGGAATACTGAATAGTATTTAGTGGTTATTATCATGCTATTGTGACAATAATTTTTCTTTCATTATTTTATACAATTTTCCTGTTTTATGATATATGTTGTAGAAAGATGTGATTTTCATTATTTTATATATTGAAATACATTAAATCTATTTATTCGATATTTGGAGATTAAAATAATTACTTTATTATAATAATAATTTTTTCTTTCTTTTTTGAAAAGAAAATTTTCTAACAAATGATGCATAAATAAACTAACATTTTAATTTTAATTTAAAAAAAAAAGGTTTGTTACTTTTAAGATTAAGGAGGTTAATTAAATCGTTGCTAACTTTATTAATGATTTAATTTTAAAAATGTATGAAAAAAATATACATTTTCTATTCACTGTAAATTATTTCCGTCTTAAGATTTTTTTAAAGGATTGAATGGAATAAGAATGGATCATAATCGAGGTAAAAATTGTATACGAATAAAGTTTTATTGTAATGAAATTCCGTTTTTTCATATGATTTATTTTTAAACTTTGAAACTGATTTGGAAATAATATAAATTACTAATTACAACAGTTAGAAATTAAATAGTTGCAGCTTTCCTGACAAATGCTTTCATTTGTTTTAATGATTTTAAAAAATTATATGTTGTTCGCTATATATAAAAAAGTAAATAATTCATATTCACTTTTATAGCAACTTTAATGTTATTTTAAATTTTTTAAAGAGGAAATAATTTATTTTTAACTCGTACGATTACAATGCTTGAGGGGGTATTAGATTGTTAGATTGTTTTGAAGGACTCTCACTTATAATATTCTTCCACAAATTTATACTAACACAAAGTTTATTTGATTAAATTAAAATAACATTTTCTTCCTAGAAATAAAATTTCAAACAACAACAAATAATTTTTTAATCATATAGTTTAGGGTTGAGATTAATTTTGTAATCTGATATCAAACTATATTAGCTTATATATATATGTTAAATTTGCAACCAAGGGAAGTAATTTGTTAAGACGCTTATGAGTATATTTTGTACCAATGTTTCCGTTGTTGTAACGAAAGTTAAATAATTTTAATTGTTATTTTAATTTCATCTTGGTTCTTTTTTCTTTCATTGTTGATGATTATGGCATGAAAAGTCGGATTATTTTTTAATATTGAGTAAGCTACTATTGATCTGTTTGAAATAAAATTTTTGAATTGTCATTACAGTAAATGTTTAATTCAAAATGCAATCATTAATGACAAAAAAATTAATCAAAGTTTGCATATTTTTAAATACTGCTTGTCTTTCCCCTGCAATATAATTAGTTATATAAAAATATACCACTTTAGCTCGAGGTTTCTCTTTCTTTTTCTAGTACAATGAGTATATTTAATTGCACCAAAGAAATTTTAATTGAATAATCCTCTGATATATTACTTAAAAAATTGAACCTATTACGTAGTTCATACAAAACTCCAATATTAAATTATTTTATTTTATTTTATTGTAATTTTTACAAACGTATTCCAATCCAGAAAGGATGTTATTGGCTTAATTCCAGTCTAATAATTTCTTTTTATTATTAAAGCTCAAATTTTATAAGAAATGATAGAAAATTATAGATACGTACAGCATAATAAACATAATTGCATAAAGATTCTAAAAGAGTTCGAAATATATAACTGTACAAATTAAAAGTTTAAGAACATTTTACTAAAGATGTCTTAACATAATTAAAATATCAAAAAGCTAAAAACAGATAGTTTCTAGTATAGTGTATTTTTAAAAAATGACGGCTCCCCCTCACTAACTTTTGAAATTATTTATTGTAAATTTTATTGCATCGTCAAATTACTTTTATAAAAAGAAAAAAAATGCAACGAAAAATAAATGTTTATAAATAAATAAAAAAGATAGTAATAAAAAACCCCACTTTTAAAACATCTTATAATGGCTTGAATTTTTCCCAATTCCGAATTTATTAACATGACTCATTTCACAAAATGCGATTAAATAGTCATCAAACATGTATTATTTTTAGATACATTCAAAACGTAATAGAGTTCCTATTATTTTGATGGATATAATACTATCTTATATAGAAAATATTTACTTAAAATAATATTGCTTTCCGTCTTATAACAAATACTTTTCCATGACTTACCCTAATTTTATCTCAGTCAATGGCATTTTCTTTCAAGATGTTTCATTTTTCCTAAAGATAGCAGAGCATTCTGAATGTCAAAAGAGCCGCCTGGAAGGAAATAAAACAATTGGTGTGTTGCCAACAAGAATTGAAAGTATTAATAGCTGTTAAGCAGAAAGGGTTAAACAAACTTTCTGGATAAACTAACTTTGAAATACTTCATCTGGCAGAAAGCTAATTTTTATCTTCCTTGTTTTCTTCCTGTCATGCAAGCTAGGTCTCAACATCTGTGATTTACAAATAATAACAATGAAGAGGTCTGAGCTTTATTAGCTTTTCATCAAAAATATATACCATTATTATATATTTGATTTATTTTTATTTATCATTATATAAGGTATACCTGAAAATGTTATGACCACTCTCATTTCAAATTGCAATTGCATAGGAATAAATAACAAGTGTACCTGTAATAACTGTCTTTTTTTAGTTTTTTAAAATGAATTTTGGCTTTTTACTTTGGTTCTTCAATGTACATTTTAGAATTTTATGAAACGTATTTTTTTTATTTAACACGGTCTATAAAGTTAAACAAGCCAGAAAAGGCCACATACTGATCTCTCTCTCTCTCTATTATATATATATATATATATATATATATATATATATATATATATAAGTTTTACCTTATATATTTTATTTCAAAAATTCTATAAAATAGTTGATAAAAATAATAAAAACTGTTCTTCAAGAAAATCAATGAAATTTTCCACTTTTATAGGAAACATCAATGAGAAATTTGGCTATAACACGCCATTTTTGCGAAGTTCTTAAAGTTCTTTTAAATGAAGTAAACCAGTTTTGGAAAAACTTTTATACTAATAAATAAAAATAATGCCTATTTTCTCATAGCTTTTATTTAAATAGCTTGAATATTTACTTAATATTTTTTTAGTTCTTAAGCATGTAAAAAAAGGATTTGAAAATCCAGTTTGAGATGTGAACTGGTGTATTAAAAATACATCTGTAGAATATTCATTCATTAAAATATTACTGCTCTACAGCCAGCTGAGCTAATTATGTGAAAATAGCTTTCCAACATTTGACACAACTTTTATAATTAAAAGCAATATAATAGAAGTGTGTCAGCATACAAAGGAAATAAAGGCTATTCTTGTTAAAAGTTTTTAATTAATAATTTCAAATTAAAGGAACTATCACCAAATACAGTTATTAAAACAATAATCATTCTCATTTATAAAATAATTTGTCATTCACATAATAGATGAATCATAGTTAAAAGTTAATTTTTAATTAATTAATTTTTAAAACGAATTAAACGGTATATATTTTTTTCTTTATTGAAATGCC
Organism: Argiope argentata; assembly: GCA_026289955.1. Taxonomy (NCBI): domain Eukaryota; kingdom Metazoa; phylum Arthropoda; class Arachnida; order Araneae; family Araneidae; genus Argiope; species Argiope argentata. The sequence goes on along the minus strand of JAOUZG010031916.1, from coordinate 949,737 downwards.
AATAAAATGTTTAAGTTATTGTAACAAAAAGTTATAACATTTTGTTCGCAATTTATGGAATAGGCTGGAGCCCTTCACAGCACAAAGAGTGATCTTAAGCTGTTTTCGACTTAAAAAACGCCCAGAAAGAATATTTAAAAATTTAGTTTGTTTCCCAATAAATTTCTTAATGAAATATTGCTCCTGTAAACACACAGGACATTCATTAATTGCGTAAGATATCAAAATTTATATTATAACACATTTAATACCATTACTTTTACAATTATAATTATGTCTTGTTTGTAATTAAATACTAATAAATGCAAAAAAATCATTTCTAAAATTTACGAATATTAATCGTTTAGGAATTGTTTCTTTTTTATGATGAAAGTATCAATGAATAATTTTTTATTTTTGCCTATTACATAGCTTCCATGCCATCTAAATTTTTAGAAATTTATCTTCAATTTGGGAATTCTAATTTCGCTCTCACTTACACATAGTTCAGATACGGCTAACAATTTAAAACGTGCGAAGGCGTAGACAAATTAATTTCATCATTATTTTTTATATTTCCATACTCGATCCAACTTACTTAAAGGATACCGCTTTTAATATGAGATGGCTCGCAATTTTCAGAGTACAGGCTATATCTATTTTAATGAAAGGTAAAAAATAAAATATAGAAATGCAAAAAAAAAAAAAAAAAAAAGAAATATGAAATGTAGGAAATAAACGTAAGTACATAATGAATAACTAAGTATACATGTATATAATAATTAAATAATCGAATTTATAAAATATATATTTTTATTTTCATCTCACAAAAGACTTATTTGAATTTTTAATGGGGAATAAAACCTTTTAATCGACAACAAGTTGTAAAAATTTCATCTTTTTAAGAAATACCCAGAAAATATGTAACATATCCACGATTTGCAACTTAGTAAATCTCATTTTTTTACAATCTTACATAACTAATATTACTTAATTTATTACATTTATTGTTTTAAAGATGATACATTTACATTTATACATTACGTTTTACAAGGCTGATATTTATATTATCGAATACCATTTGAGAATTTCTTTATTTTATAATTTAATTAATTGTAATTTACATCATATACAATTTGAATATTTCTACTGATAAAGAAATAAAATTATTTATTTAAACATTAAAATAAAATATTGATATTTACTAAGAAATCAACATTTTTTTCCAGACCTGGAGATTAATCCCGATTAATAAAAAAATCTATATACATATGTATTTATTGAATAAATAACCGACTACTACAGAATTTTTTTTTAAAAAAAGTCTTTCGTCAAATAAATACTGATAATAATAACAACTAATGCTTTATTTTCTTAAAAATTATTTTATAGATTCTTTAGATTCTTAGTAATTGCATTCAATAACTTAATACCGATATTAATAACTGATGCTTTATTTTCTTCAAAATTGTTGTATAGATTCTTTAGATTCTTAGCAATGACAATCAATAGCCTTCAACAGTGAATCTGATGCTTAACTATATTTATGTATATATAAATACCTCAGTTCTATACACATTTATAACTTTTGCATGAACTAAATATGCACGCTTGATTAATTTCTAGTTGATTAACTATGTCCATTTATTGTGCTTTGTTCATATGAGAAATAAGTAATTTTTAAACAATGACAATGTTTTATGAAATGAACAAAAGTTCAAACACAAAAATTGTATAAAAAACTGTAGATACATGGCACTTGTTACGCCCATCTCTGTATTCATATCGCACAGTTCCTTTTCTTCTGTATCTATCCGAAAAGTTGGATACACACATATTTGAATTTTCCATTTCAGTCGCGTCTGACGCTTCGCCATGTTTGGGAGCCCCCCCAGAATGATCTATTTTCTATTTTATTTTGTACAAATAGCATTTTCCTCTTCTGTCCGCTTTGTGCCCACCGCCATCTTGGACAGCACTCAATGCTCGCGATTCCGAAGGGAAGAATGCCGGAGAGGCTGTCGCTTCGGCCACTCCGAACCCAACACCGGCAATAAAACGCTATCCCCTATCTCGGTCGGATAAAACGCCTCCCAAAGAATCTCGAGAGCAAGTGGGGGAGGTTGAGATGTCGCCTTAAAGATTCCAAACATTTTTTTTTTCTTTTTTGATACGCATCCTCCTTTTTTAGATACCAGGACTTGGCACAAAAGTTCCATAAGATGCATTCAGGTTATTTTGAAAACAAATACAAATTTGAATGTAATCTACCAAAAGATTGACTTTGATTCAAATTGGACAGGAAAAAATGTATCCATTTTTAAAATACACTACAGAAAAAATAAGTTATAGATTGCGTGATAACATAACTCATGAACATTTTTTTTTTCAAATTTATTTTAAATCTTCAAATATTTTTTTAAAAATATTTTTTAGTTGGCTGAAAGAGAAGTTGGATCGATCGTACTTCCTTACTTTATGGCCTTCTACTTTTTATTTTATTATTATTATTTTTATTCTGAAGCGCAAAAACCAACAGTAGGGGGTATTTTGAGAAGTTTCCATATGTTTTCCTTTTATGTTTTAGTGGAAATCAAGATGTGGTATGAATGCGTCTTTAGACAATCAAGATTATTTTTTTTATTTACTTTTGGAAGAAAACAAACTGGTTTAGATTGAAAAGAGCAAAACATTTAATCCAATTAATAAGAAATGAATTATTAGATTTCTTTTCCCAATGCATGGTTATAATACACGAGCGTTTTTCAAATTTATTATAAATTTTGGAATTAATTTTTGAAAAAAAAAAGAAAATTTGCTATGCACGGAGTTCACTTGTTCTTTTTCTATTTTTATCTTAAAGACGAAAATTAAGAGTGGGCGGTATTTTTTGAAATATTTTTCATATACCAAATCCTTAATTTTTTTAAATTAGATATTAGAATGTGGTCTGACGGATAATTATAAAATTAAGACAATTTTTTTATTTAATCAGCAAATTAAATAAAGAATAAATGGGGACCCTAATGGAAAGAGAAGCGTATATGTTCTATAATTCAATTCATAGGAAATGAATGATCTCATTGCGAATTATTATAATTCTTCAGCAATTTTCAAACTTATTTTTTGAAAGAAAAAAATTGCTCTTGTCGTTTGATTGAAAAATTGGGTCAATAGTTTTAATTAATTAGTATTGTTTTGAAACGCGAAAATTAATTGTGATTATATTTCGAGACGCATTTTTTACTCTGCATTTTACTTTTCATCAGGCGTCAGATTGCATTTATGACTTAAATAGATTGTCCGATTATTTAAATTTTAAAATTAAAGCAATTAAAAAAATGATTGAAAATTGGATTTGAAAGGAATTTTTTAAAATTCATCTTAGGAAAAATTAATTATTAGATTAATTAATGTTATATTTCAAAATAGTTTTTCAAATTTATGTTCATAAGTTTTTTTTATTAAATATTCAGCACAAATTTCATGAGTAGTTGCTCGTTTATATATAGGTTAAATGCAAAGGAAAATGATAGAGAAAGTATTCAATTAATTCCGCTTGTTTATATATTTAAACGATATCAAAGCAGTAAAAAATATCCATAGAATTAAAAAGGAATTCAAACACAGTATCTTCTAAGGCATTTAAATATCCTTGAAATAATATAAAGTATTTTTCTAGTGTATTTTTATTTCGACATCTATTTTTAAAATTTAAAATACCAACATGAATTTAATAGAAAAGCTTAAAAAGCAGCTAGCATGATATAAATTTAAATATAGAGATTCATGAAATCAAAAACAATCTTCTATTTTATCAGAGATGGATAAAATATTTTCTATGGCACAAAGTAAATAGAGAAGATACAGTCTTTGATTTCTATATATGTATTCTCTCTCTCTCTATCTCCTTAAACGAAACAAGGAAAACACACACACACACATACACGAGTATACCTACTAATTTCATTTCAGAATGAAAGAAAATAAATTGTTGAATACGAATCCAGTGCCCGAAGTAATTCTTTGTATTTTATTTAATTTATAACCTATTTAGGAAATATTCAAAACTGCCCATTAAAAAAAGAATTGAAATAATAGAGAGTTTTTACTAGACTTAAATTTAATGTTTCACCCAAAATTGTTTTATACAGATAGTTTAATGCAAAGTATTTAAATACAAAATGTATTAGTATAAGTTATTTTTATTTGAATAGGAGTAAAAATTAAAATTAGACAGCAATCTAAAAAAAGGGGGAAAGGCATGCCCCATTTGGATTTGAATAGTTAAATATCGATAAAAATACATATCAAATTCAATATTAAGCAATTTAAAATAATTAAAACAATAAACTTGAAAGGCTTTTCTTGGTTCTTCTACTTCGTCATGTTAAACATATGAAGACTATTTGAGTATTTTTTCAAAATCTAGAACTAAAATCTGAAATTTTTGAAATTCTTACATTGCTATCAATTCAATAAATCAACTGCAATAATCATCCATTCAATAAATCAACTGCAACTTGATCCCATAATGATTACAGAGTTCAGTGTATGCTAACAGAACACATACTAAATAAAGTGTAGCAACCTAAAGTTACAATTGCATACATGGAGGTTTCATTTAAACGATAAAATTCAAAATAAATAAATAAAGCCAATTTAAAAGCTTTTATTGAGAAAAAAAAACGTTTAAGAATTAGGAAACATTAGCAAAAAAGGAAATCTAAGATCTCCAATTTTAAGTTATGTGAGAACATCATTATTTTTTAAAGATATTATTTGTCTTTATTTGCCATTAAGTGATTTAAACCAGTTTGAAAAAGCAATACTAATAAAAGCAGATCAATCTTCTAAAAAAGCATGTATAATAATAATGAAATATTGGTAAAGGGATTTTTAAAAATAAAATGCATTTTAAAGGCGTTGATGCATATTGCTATTTATGCACATTGCCTACGCGATTTCAAGCTTCAATCATTCGTTGTCTTCAATTATTCAAAAACCTCTGATGAAAAAAACATCATGTTCTCCCATGGTAATAAATACTAATGATTTTTATGAATTTGAGGTTCGGATAGGATAATACTGCATTTAAATAGAAAGTCAGGTTCCATAAAATATTTAAATAAATAGAATGAAATCCTTGTTCTACTTTTCTGAAGAAAAGCAGAAAAAATATTTAATTTATTTAGTTTTAGATTATTAATTTAAATTATTTAAGTTTCATTTGAATTATTATTTGTTTTTCATTGTTATCTCTTACATACACATTTAATTTTTTGTAAATTGTTATTATATTTAAATAAATTATATAATATCACTATTAAATAAAATAAAATAATCTCTTAAATAAATTTTTATGCTTATCTAACCCAATAAAGTGAAAAATAATTAGACTAATAAAGAATTCCTTATTTAATGCGATTTCCCTCGCTTATTCTTTCTGTAAAAATCTTCAAAATTCAATGTTTGAGTTTATTTATTAATTTGAGATTGAATATTTGAATTAAGAAATAAACAAGCCAAATTTGTATGAATCTAATGAAAAGACATTAGCAGAGAAATAAATAGTTTTTCATTTATTAGATCTATTAAAAGCTTTTATTAATTAGATAAATTTATTATTTTATTATTTGATAGACGAAGTAAAAATGGATAGAAGAGAACGGGTAAATACAAAAGCATATCTGAGAGTTACAAGATATGATACAGATTTATATGAAAAATTAGAGTGAGTAACAGAGATTTCTAAAATTTTTTGTTACTTCTATCCTTCGTAATTCATATTCCTAATCACTGAGAATTCCCAAATTTCCAGTGATTACATAGACGCCATATACAGACGACAGAGTAAAAATTTATAATATAAACAGGATTTGTACAGCTGTATATAGCTAATAAAAGAAAAATATGAGCACGAGTCAATTATAGAAATATACAAATTATGAAAGAAATTTACCATGGAATAAAAATGTTGAAATGAAATGTAACTCTACAATCTAGTTTGTAAGTAATTAAATTCATATTTCGTGATAAAAATTAGAAAATAACATAGAATTTGTACACAGTAAGGTTCAACTTTTTTTTTTTCTACAGGTAATAATAAATAAAAAAAAATCCTGTGGGAAAAGCTCTGCTCGCTATATTTCATTTATACCAAAAGAGTTGATTTACTAAATTAATTGTCTATACTCATTTAGAAATATGCAGATATCATTTAGAAATATGTAGATAAACAAAGAATTCCCCATGCAAATATGATCAGATAAAGAGAACAGCAGAGAATTTCAGGGTCATTCCATATCAGGAATTTGATCGGGAGTAATTCGAAAGATAAACTTAACCACTCAGAAAGAAAAGGAAATTCGAAGTTGACAAGACAATAATAAAAATTCCATTCAGCCAAGAATTCGGAAGAAAGAAAATTGTGTCTAAAAATAAGTATGAATAAAATGAACGGTAATTTTTTAAGTTGAAAATGCTTGTAAAGATTTATGATTAATTTGTAACAGCAAAAATAAATAACGCACAAAATAAATAATAAATAATACATAGATAAAAAATAGTAGGTAAATAATCTTAATGAGTAATGTTGATTACAATATTAATTTTTTAATTTCAAAAATAATGATTTCATAAAAAATATATGACATTGAAATCAATAAATATCAAATAGAATCTGAACAGAAAGTATTATTCAATAAACCTGCAAAATTAAAAGGACGACTCAAAACTAACATTCTTTGAAAGTTTTGTTGCTGTTGTTACTGAGTAGATATTATAGGAATAAAATACATACTCTAGAGAACAACTTCTAAAAAAGTTTATTTACGATCATTTAGTGCATAACTGAGATTGTATTTATTTACAAAAATGACTAATAAATAAAATAAGAATTTTTAATTTTGGCTTACATTTAAATCAACTCGAACTATAGACAATAGATTCTTTTTAAGTTATTAGGATATTCGAAGGCCCGGATGAGAATTCGAATTGCCACAAAGTTCAAATAAAACAACAACATCCGAATACCTAAGTTCCTCTCATGGGAGAATTATCAAATAGACAAAGTAGGTAGCTGTCTAGAAATATTTCTGAAATGTTTTCATAATTATCTAATTTTGATTTTTTATTTGATTCACAAGCCTGGGTACTCGAATTCGTTGAAATTAAAATAAAACATATTTTAAATTTCAGAATAGTATTCTCATGGTTTTATTACGTTTTAAAATGCTCTTGTAGATTATTTTAGTTTTTTTTTTTTTTTTTTTTTTTAAATTTGGTTAATAATTTATTTTTTAACAGTACTGGAAAGCTTTATTTGAACATTTGGAATGCGTTAACAATACTAATAATTTTTGAGAAATAATTTTGGTCGAAATTACTTTCAAATTCCTGTCCTTATCATATAGGAATCAATTCTTTTGAAGATGATCAGCAATGACTTGCAATAATAGTCCTGATGAACTTTATTTGAAATGGGTTAAAAATAATAATTTTTTAAAACCATTTTGTTCGAAATTACTTTCAATTTTATATCCCTAGCATAAAAGAACCAGTTCTTTTGAAAATGATCTATGATGAATGTTGTCCTTTTTATTTTACCACAATATTTGTTATTAAAAAAATCGTATTTTAAGTAAAATTCCGTGAATAAAAGTTGAATTTTTGGGTTTTAGAGGAGAGAACGGGAAATCTTGAAACTTGCATTGTTTCTACAAGGATGGTAACAGGTTTAAACAGGTTTTGGTTCCACAATTTGCAGGAAAATATAAAATACAGATAAATATCTACAAAGTATTAAGTATGTCTTAGAATTATAAATTTATAGGGAAATAATATTTTTATATTTTATCGAAGTATTAAGTATTGCATCGAATCATCAACTTATAAAACACACACAATATTTTTTATATTTCTTAGAATTATAAATTTACAGGGAAACAATAACTCTATATCTTTTATAACTCTACAGAGTATCAAACTATGGCGAAACAATATTTTTATGTCCACACGAAGTATCAAGTATTTCTTCAAATTATAAATTTACCGGCAAACAATATTTTTATTTCTCTCCGAAGCATCAATTTGCAGTAAAACACTATTTTATATTTCTACAAGGTATTGAGTATTTCTTTGAATTGTCAATTTACAGAAAAGCAATATTTTTATATATTTTTTTATATAGAAGTATTAAGTATTTCTTCAAATCCTTAATTCACAGGAAAACAATAATTTTATCTCTTTGGAGAAAACGCTACCCTTTTCATTTAGAGAATTCTTAGATCTTGGCAATTAAAACATTAAGGCGAATAAACAGTTAAATAATGCTTTAAATGTAGAAATTACTGCATTTTTGTCTGCCCACTAGTTTTTTTTTTCGGTCCATGTTGCAGCCAGAGGAAGAGCCTCGTCTCTATTTGCCTTTCTCATTCGTGCCTTGTGGCCGCTGAAACCCTACAGAGTCGTGCCAGCGTGTCACCTCTATTGTCAACTGGCACAAGTGATTTGCTCCAAGTATTTGTTGGCACAACTTCCTGCTCTCCAGACTTTTGAGGGCTCGCTAAACGTCATTGTAATGAAGGGGAACACCGGAGATTTTCGAGAGCTTCCCGTATTCCATTGTGTACAAACCGCAGTGGGGTGTCTCTCTTTCGAGAGTTCTTGACGGGCCCCAGATCGTCTGGATTCCCCCTCCCATCTCTCTTTTTTTTAAATATATACTTTTTTCCCCTTTAACTGTGACCGATGTAATTCTCAGGGTTGCTATTTGAAAGAAAATTGGAAGATTTCGACGCCAACTTTGCGGCTGTTACGATTACATGTAGCAATACTCAACCAATTACTTCTATTTCTTTTTTTATGAGCTTCGTATAATATAGGTTATTATTTTGTTACCTCTGGATTCTGTCATTTCAATTTAAAAAGAAAAGAAAAAAAAGGAGAGACAGAAAGAGGGAGAAAGGACGATTGAAAATAGATACATTTATACATATGTATAAGTTGGACATTCCCAAATAATATAAGGGAATATTAATCGGACGAAATTTTTCTATAAGAAATAAATTACGATTAAAATTCTGATATATAGCCCTTTTTATAAAATATTTTTAAAACATTAACTTCTAATAACTGCTGCCCCCCAAAACTAATCCATTAATTATAATCTGTTACAACATTACTAATGGGTAACAAATTACATTTATTGCTATAATTCTTATCAGTGATTTTCCTTCAATAATTTGTTACATGAAGGATTGAAGTTGGATGGATTGAAAATAATGAAAGTTTGATTGCAAATTATATAAAATAAATAAAGAAAGAATTTATAATATAAATTTATATAAAAATATAAATTTCTACTTAATTGCTTGAGAATTATAATTTCTATTTATTAATCATTTGGAAATTATAATATCCACTTAATAACCATTTGAGAATTATAATTTCTACTTCATAATCACTTGAAAATTATAATTTCTAAATTATAAATTTCTACCTTACTACTATTAAAATCAATTCTATAATTATAAATTCCTACCTTACTACTATTAAAATCAATTCTATAATTATAAATTCCTACTTAATAATTATTTGATATATTGCATGTTTTATTCCAAAAAATAAAATTAGTCCTACTCACCGGAATTCAAATCTGAACAATTCGATTTTTCGTATTCATGTTTCTAAAACGCATGTTTAGTTTCAGCATCAAAGTTTTTGTAGTACCTAAAAAAAATATCCACAAAGGACAATCCAAAATTGAACCAGGGGAAATACTAACTTAATAAAAAATTGATTAAGAAATACAGTTGAATGAAATCGAAGAAACAAAATCATCCAGAAAAAAAAATGACAAAATGTAATAAGCTTTTAGAAAAATTTCATTCAACTAATTATCGAAATGTAGTTACCGCTCTGACTGTATGTGGATCATACAAAACATGCTTAACACATGAAAAGCAACTAAAGAAATATAAAAGAAATAGAAATATATGTTTACGATTTTCTTTGAAAAGGAAAACAAACCCCAGAATTTTCTGAACTGTATCATTCATAACTTAATTCATTCCTCTCATGTTATCTATCCTGCATAACAGAGTGAAAGTAAATTGTTCACTGGAAGGTGTTATGTTTGGTTAAGACGTCCACAGAGCTACTTGACAACTATAACGTAGGCGTGTCTACCACAACAATGCACCATCAGATACATACTTCTCGGAACTCCAACCGAGATGTCCAGCCGTGTAGTTTACAAAATAGGCTTTTGACGACAACTGTCATCGCTATCGCAGGGGGCCTGGCACCTTATTGTGATTCAATGACACTCAAACGCATTCAGGTTAACATGTTTGGGCATTTGGTTTCAAAACATTCTATAGAACGGGGCATACGTGTTATTCTCGAGCACAATAGGCCGTGTTATTGCGGACATTTGACACTTGAAAGGCTGCAGGACATATGGTTGGGACGGATTAGAGCGTCAAAATTCATGCTTAACACTGTTATATATGTATAAACATTTCGTCGCTGGTAATTGTGAAATGAGCAGTTTATCCTCTGTGAAAAGTAATAAGTTGTCGTTTTAAAGTTTCAAAATATATCGTAAAAAAAGGGGGGTTCATCAAGTTTTTATTAAGTTTAAGTGTGTTGCTTAATTATTTAAAATAAAATTTAGTATATAAAAATTTGAGAATTAAATCTTTAATTATAAAGGACACAAGTAATTTAATTTTTTACATTATCTTCCCTTAAGCTTTGATGTTTCAATACATTCATAAATGTTTTGGAATTCAAAACATATTTTTTTCTTTCTTTCTTTTATTTAATGGAAACTAAATAAATGAATATTTGAATATTAATTCTAAGAAATAAAAAAAAAACATGATTCCTCAAAATTAAGCATTAAAAAAGTAAGTGTTAAGAAGCATTACGATTAATTTTTGGAAGAAAAATTTAATTATAAAAAATTGAATATTGCCTATTTAAAAGGATTTTTAGCGTTTCATTTCTCTTTATCTAACAATGAAATGCATTGTTTTAAAAACCTTGTTCAGATTTAGATAAAGAAACGAAAATAAGTTGAGAAGGGCTTTAACCTGCCGAGCTTAGAATTCAAAACAATAAGTCTTAGAATTCTAAAAGTTTTAAATATATTATGAGCGAAGTTGCTTTGTGAGAAATCTAATACGACGCTTGCAAATAATTAAACATTTTCCATGAATTTTTATTCAATAAATTCTCTCCTAATCCCTGAAATCATTTAACTTGAGCATGATCGCCATATGGGAAGAATGATTACATTTCCGAGCAAGAACAAAGAACGGGAAAATAAAAAGGCAGTCACGAGTTACCAAAATGAGCAGAAGCTACAAACACACTTTCTCATGTATACTGCAATACATGTCATCCAGAGAATGCATGCATGGTTTTGGATCGCAATAGTTACAAAATATTGATCTTTGGTGGGTTGACATATTTATTGAATCTATCTCGTGATCCTTGACGAATTCCACTGTGATTAGTCTCTGGTATGCCATTAAAAGTATTCAAAATTTTCATTTTAAACACGGTTTCCCCAATTAACTGAAATAAAAAATTAATGCAGGTATACAATTGTAGTTACGAAGTCATTCATCAAATTATTTAAGTCATTCCGTTTTTAATTCATCGCATTTATAAACTGTTGAAAGTTGAAAGTATAGACTGACAGACAATCAACCCTTTAACGGATTTGGCAAAATATCGGAGAAATAATTACATTATAGATATTAAATCTGGGCATTGAATCTTATGCATTCAACGCTCTTTATTTTGTAGCTTTCATGCTAATTTATACTCAAATAGTCAGACGGATGAAATATCTCTAAACAGATTTTACAGAAAATTTGATAGAAATCTCCAAATTTGGTGTAAAGACCGTTAACCGAATTTCAACTATTTAGTTCTAAACATTTTTGAGTTATATCTGTCATAAACAGACAAATAGAGGGACAGATATTTTCTAGAAATACCTTTTTCCGAACTTAGGAAAATCTATAAGTGCAGATTCGTTAAATTTTTTTAATTGAATTTTTTCATGATTACTATAATTTCTTTGCATACGTGAAATTAAAAATGAAGAAAAGATTTCACGTCAGACATGAATAGGTTGTAAAACCTAACTAGTTAAAATTAAGCATCAAATAATATTCAAAAAAAAAAAAACTAAAGGAATATTAATTAATAATCAGCATCGAAAGCAACGAGAAAAAGGAATGAAAAATGCAGGAATATACATAAATCGACGCAAAAATTCAGAGGAAATCTGATGTGTCATTTTGAATTCATACAGAGACTGAAGTTATAAGGGAAGAAAATATAACTTCGACATGTGTATACATCTCAACATTCATTGAAAAAATCACTTTCACACCTTTATAAAATTATTTTTTTATTCGAGATTTCAAAAAAAAAAAAAAAAATGGCGTTGCTCTACATCTTTTAAATGTCGGAACCATTTTCAAATGACTTAAATGGCTCCACCGACTTTAAAGGAGTCATTCGAAAGAGGGAAGGAGAAAGAAGAGGGGAGGAGGCATTTTATATACCGCCGGATACTTAAAATGCTGATTCATGCCCAAAGCAATCGCTATCTCCCTCAATGTTCTTTAATTTAATATAGCGCTCGCCTTCCTTTCAATGGAGTTTGCGAGCGAATGTATTTAGCATAAATTAAGAGCGCTAAGTGGCCATTTCAATAAATGCGCTGGCGAGGGTTGGGTGCAGCGGGGAATCCACTGGAGGCCAATAAAGTTAAGCCTGTTGTGAGCAGGAAATGGATTTCGGAGGGATTCGCAAAATTATCATTTTGATGTGCTTGGCGAGGGGACGGGTCTTTGGCGGGCAACAGGCTTCTCTCACAAGGAATTCTGGATGATTTCTCTAATAAAAAAGCAAACTTATATGAAGGTAAGGCATTTCGTAAAAAATGATGGGATGGTAGTTTATATCAAATGTGATAATTTACCTTTTTACTATAATGAAATAGTACCAATAGTTACCTAACAATCAAATATTGAATACTTTAAAACGAACTTTAGAAATCTTGATGAAATAAGGGAAATTCAGTTATTGATAACCCTAATCCCACATGGTCCATCATGTGTCCTGGAGAATGCTTATGATAAATAGCTTTTATAGGCCAAAGCAATTCTGGCCCCATTATATTAGGTAGATAAACATTATGAAACGATTAGGGGAAATCGGTCCCCATTTGCTTTTCGATTGAGGAAAATTAAGAAGGCTTTAACCCTCCTGCTTCGTATCCCGTGATTTCCGCTGATTGTCATTTATTACATTTTCTGTTGCAACCTGCGTTTTTTTCGGTTTAGAATCCTAATTTTTACAAATTGTTATTACATAAAATTATTATCGTGTGACATATAGTATCAGTTGACTTCCTTTGAAAAACATTTGTACAAATCTGTAAATATCGCATCTAAATGGCGATTTTAAAGAATTACGTCTGACTGACAGCAGCAAAAAAATTAAATTCATTTGTAAAGCAGAACTCGGTTATTAATCTTTGAATAATTCTCGTTAAGGATAGAACTAGAAAACTCTTCTTCGTGGTAATGGTTATGAATCCATAATCATCTTGATCATAATCATATTTTTTAGTTAATCATCCTCGATCGTTAGTCTGCTCGATATACCTTTAAAAAAGTAAAAGAATAAACAGAAAAATTAAAAATAATTTTAGAGTACAATATAATTAAAGTTAGTGATTAAAAATTTTCAAATTGCAATATATTCTCTTTCAAAATATTTTTTGAAACCTCAACTATAACTACATATATAGTATAAAATCGAATCCTTATATATTTAAACTCGCGTGCACAATAAAAAAAAAAGCACTTGGTCGGGCATGAAGAATGAGTGAATTGAAATCTTTGCATTTGAAACATATGAAAAAATCAAGCATAAATATTAAAATACAAACTTTTCTTATTTTTTTAATTTCAATTAACTTGTTTTTTTTAAAAAAAAATTTCAGTTTTTATTTTATTAAAAGAAACCTTGTAAATTCAGATAAATTTAGATTAATATTTTATTTCAAATTTCAAAACACCATAAATTACTACAATATTTGAAACATTTCGCAACGTATATGCATTAGGGGTTGATAAGGCATACTTTAAATATTCTTTATGCTTGAACTCATAAAACAACATATATTATGCCGGCATGCCATATGTTATGAAAGACAACATGCAACAAGAATTTAGATGACAAAGGCCAATACGTTCCTCATATAATTATTTGAATACTTAGGTTTGGCATATCTCTCCTTATACTATATGAGACAGTATAAGTTAGTTTCCTACAGATCAGACAATTTAACTTAGAAAGTTCAAGTTTGTTACGAATATAATTTGAAGAGTGGGCGTGTAGTTCCTAGGAGCAATTTAAAAAATCAAACAATTTGTTTAAATTAAATTTTGGCGTTTTCTTGTGAATACTGGCTTAAAATTGTTATTAAATATATTTTTGCACCATTCTAAAAATGTAAAAAATTATATGTTAATGATTTAACTTTAATTGTCAATCATATAATTTTTTTTATGAATTTTGACAACCTTTTAAAGACATTTTTTTACCTTTTTTTAAAAATTAGCTTTTAAATTTTTTTTCATTGCTCTTGTGAGATTTAAACCATTTAATTGTTTCAATCAAATATTTAATCTCATGATTTTCTGCCATTATTACTAAACTAGCACAGAATTCTCTTTATTATGTTCACAGGTTACAAAAGAAATTTAAAAAAATAAATATAGTTATAGAATAGTGAAAGACGGTTTAAAATTATTAAATATTCAAAATCGTTTACTGGTATTATGGAATTTGTCTACATTTAGTTGTTTAATTTATACAATGAGTCGAGCAAGTGTAAGGCTATTAAAATAATGAGACTCGCATATCTACCAGAATTCGATGTTAACTTGTAAACACTTTTTCTATAAAATTATTTTTTTGGGGGAGGTTGAAAGATTAGGGATTGAACAGCTACGCGTAAGAGATTAAGTTGAGTCTCTATTTCCGATAAATCAACAGGTTGACAAAGGCAGCTAATTAAACAACAACAAAAACAAAACAATTTCATAACTGCGTTAAATTATTTTAAATTTTCATCACCAGATCTAGATGACACTTAGTAATCCTTTTGTCGCTCTGATCCTATTGCATAAGCTGATTCGACAATGATTAGAGAGTAAAAGATTTATAAAAAAAAATATCTTTCCAAATTTTACCGCCACAGAGGGTTGTTATGACAATGTTGTCATTTTTTTAATTTTTTGAGCTACATAATCTCTAGAATAACGCGACGTTCACGAGGCACCATTTTTTATCACAGCGTCAGTCTATTATGTAAGATTATTATTCAACATAAAAATGAAGAAAATGAAAGACTAGTGATTATCGAAACGCGATAGTCAAAATTTAAAAAGAAACAAAGTAAGTTAATAGATAGATGAATGATAAGAGTTGCACATTTTTTTTGATGCAGCAGTGAATCGAACTGTTATTCTTAAATGTTTTTTGTATCCATTTACGTTTAGGATTTAAAAAAAAATACTGGTATAAATACAAAGAAAATAAAGCATTAAGTTTGATACAAATATTTCAAGCTCTATATACAAATAATTAGTTATCAGTTAAGAATTTATTAATGATTTGGTAAATTTAATAACAAAAATATGCAATGCATATGATATAAATGATTTTAAACAAAATGCAAATTCTTGCTACAATTGTACACTGAAGATCCATGAGGTCGACAGTGAGTATATAAAACAAAAGGTGTCTGAGGAGGCTATGACATCAATTCTTGTTGTTACAATGGCAGGTTATCAAGATTGAAGCGATTTTCAACAGTGACTTATCGACGGCGCACGAGAGAGGGAGCACAGCCTTTTCGAAGTAGAGATGAAATTGGGATTTTCGACCATTTCTAGGGTGTACCGAGAATATCAGATTTTCGGTAAAAACTTCAAATCAAAACTTCAAAACTTCAACAATGCGGCTTGAAAAAGGCCTTGATAGAACGGGATAATAGACGTCTGAAAAGAATCTTTACACGATATAGACGTTCAACACTTCCTCAAATTGCTGTGGATTTGAATGCAGGCCGATCAACAAGTGTCAGTGTACGCACTATGCAAAGCAACCTAATTGATATGGGCTTTCGCAGTCTCAAACCATCTCGTGTACCATTGGCGATTTAGCGACACAAAGCTCTGCACCTTACCTGGGGCCTCCAACGCCGTCATTGAACTTTTAATGATTGGAAGAGCGTTGTCTGGTCTGAGGAGTCCTGTTTCCAAGTTCATCAGATGGATGGATACAAACGAATGTTGAGAAAACTCCATGAATCTATGGATTTCTAATGCTTACAAGGAACTGTTCAATCTGATGGAGGATCTGCGTGGGTAAGGGGGCTTGGGCAGGTGGTATGAAATGGGACCGTTGGTGTGAGTAGACTCAACCATGACAGGCCAGTGGGGCTTTAACATTTTTTCTGACCCTCTGCCTGCATTCCTGTCATGTGGGCGTTCTGACGGACGTGGACAATTCCAACAGGATAATGCGCCACCCCACATGTCTACAGTAGCTACCGAGTGGCTTGAGGAGCGATCTCCTGAATTTATTTCCCTCTCTTGGCCACCTAATTCTCCTGACATGAACATTATCGACCATATCTGGGACGTTTTGCAAAGGGCTGTCCTTAGGAGATCTTCACCACCTCTCACTTCCATGGTTTTGTGGACTGCCCTGCAAGAATCGTGGCGTGAACTGTCTACAGAATATCTTCACATGTTAGTTTAATCCATGCCATGTCATGCTGTGACACTTCTGTGTGCTCGGGGGTGCTCTACACGATATTAGATAAGGGTACCAGTTGTTTTAGTGTATTTTTTAAGCATTTTGAGCATTGTAAATGAACATAAACAAATAAAATTTCTTTTATATCCATTCATCTAAGAGTTTACCCTATGCTGTTAGGCTATATTAACTTATTATTTGTGCCCATTACATAATAGATGGGTACAAATCTGGATGGAATTAGAAAAGATTTATAAAGAGTTTCTTACTAAAATGTAATAAATTATATTATAATAATTTAATAATTAATTAAACTAAATTATGTCATCTTAAAACTTATTCTATAATTAACTTACTCATTAATTTCTGTTCAAACTCTGTCTTCATAATATACTTGCAAAGTACGTTAATACTGGCGTCTTTGCTTAGAGGTAGCTGGTCTTACCCGTGATCTGGGCTTCCCGGATTCAAGTCTTGGCTCGTTTATGGTTGTTCTTCCCCTGTGCTTTGCCTGTAAAGCGTTTGAAAGAGCCCCCTCCCCTTTAAAAGGTGTTGTGAAAGCGAATGTGTGTGTGTCATCTTCATTTGAGCTAGAAGTCAAATTTCTGTCCTAGGGGTTTTTCAGTTGCAACACGGTACGATATCACCATCAAAGAATATTGATATATTTCTTACATAAATTTAAAAATTAATTTAAGAAAATAAACCATCGATTGAAGGGTTGTAACTCTTTCTTCGCGTATGGAGCTAAATCAGTTGACATAAACAATATCAACAATTATTTTAAAAATCTGTTTCTAGGATAGTTTTAAAAAATTATTCAATACCAAAGAATGAATATACAAATTTAGGAAAATTTAGAATATCATTCTCTTTTATTTTATTGCACATTTATAGGGAATTGGTCAAATTAAGTTCAATTGTGACAGCAAATAACAACGGTTTATATTTATTTAGGCTTACAGAGATTGACAATAATGAACATTACATTGAGTCTATAATCCCATTTGTTAATGCAATTTTGGGTTGAGGTCTACTAGATTAAAATCTTTCTCGAAATGGTGATCACAGAAAATAATGGCTTACCACTAGTTATATTGATAGAAATTGATTATAATAAACATAATTATGTCAAATATTGTTTATAATCACATTTGTAAACGTTATTTTGTGTTAGCTCAGAAGAGTATCTTTCACGAAAGTAAAATTTAACGTGTTTTTTATTATGATATTAGCATCAAAATTCTTTACAAGTTAAACGCCTCTTAATCATTAAAAGACGAAGAGTTTTCAAAATACTTTTCTTTCGATAGATAGTTTTTTTTTCTTAGAAAATAATTTTCATTCTTTATACTTTGAAGCAAAAGAAGAATATGTCAATTCTATTGCAAAACATTTTTTGCAATGAAATTATATTTAATTATCTTCCTACTTATTAACTAAATAGAAATAATATATTGATTCAGGCTATTATTTCCTATTTTTTCCTTTTCTAAAAATTGACAATGAAATACTTTTGTATAATATAAAGCTCTTATAGGGGAAAAACCTTTTAGCAAAAAGTGCAATTTCAAAAGTCTTAAACTGTTTCTACTTCTGTTTTGTATAAAAACATTTTGGCATCTATGCAGTCCAATTTGACTTCCTGTTAGAAAATCTGAACTTTATCAAATACTTAAAATGGAATTCCGCGATAATGATGCTTCAGTTTTGACGTCTTAGAATTTTATTACAGAAAGGTTTTAAATCCCTCCTTTCATATTTATTTCATCATTTTATTGAGTACGAATTGGACGAAAAGTTTTCATAAGTTATTACTAATGCAGAAAAAGCATAAAAAAATGAAAAGTTCTAAACTTTAACTGAAACAAACAAAAAAAACACAATTTTCTAAACGTATTTTAAAAAATTTGGCTCCTCAATGTAAGGAAATTCATGAAAGTTTTTTTACTGAGATTTAACAAAAGCCATAATGAAACTAATAAAAACAAAGATTAAAATGAAATCTGCTATGCATATTTCAATGTATCATGACAGAACATAATTTCTTGAACGGCCAAGCACCACATGATCGTGCGAGTTAAATGATATTTTTATTCATTTTAATGGTTTCATTGAATGAGCCAGCTCAGGATTGCAAACGATCAAAAACACTTTATCTCGCATTGATTATTTAAAAAACCCTCACATTTCCTGTTTATTTCATCTCATATCATCACGTGCTCAAAAAGACATTTCTTCTAAGTTTTATTTGCTGTAGTCATTAACTTACTTTTTAAAAAATCAGAGTTTTTGTAAATGCAATGGAAACGCATTATTAAAAGCCGATTTTTTGAAATACTCGTATAGATAATAAATTTTTTATTTTTCGCCTAAGGATTTTTGTTGACGCCACAAACTTTTTTTCCAAAACCTCATGTTCTGACATGATAATAATTCAACAGAATAGATTGAAACATAAAAAAAAATACATGTTAAATATTTTTACATGTGCAATAATTTAAATTTATCTATGTTCTAAACATAATTTTTCCCCAATTATAGGAAATTAGGTTTCAATTTAACTTTAATTACTGACTTAACCCTGAAACCAAAATACTGTTTAATCGAAATTTAAAGCTTTGCAAGTCATGAATGCTTCCTTATTATCTCTTTTTCCTGCTTTCTGCCTGGTCATGATTTGAACAAAAATAATCTTAACACTGGCTAAAAATTGAACTCCACTTACCATTATGTAGGTATAAAATATATTTTTACAAAAAATTCCACATTTGCTTTCTTTCACCAGCTAAAAAACAAACATAGATGTAATTACAATTTTTCATTTAAATAAAATTCTAATTTTTATTTTAAATTAGTCTATATTATTTTGTTATAAAATTTTATCATAGTTCCTGATAAAAATCCCCTTTTTTTAATTTAATTATTCCCAATAGGCATCCCAAAAATCCGGAGTTTGCAGTTCTCAACCTGCAAGGAAGGGCATTCCTTAAAGATACCCA
>JAOUZG010031916.1:887229-909887 GCA_026289955.1 Argiope argentata | reverse complement strand
AAAAAACACCCCGCGAAAGGGGAGAAATTTACGTCTCCAAAAGACGTGCAGGTTCGGTCTGATGCGTCGAATTTCTGAAAGCCTCGAAATGCAAATTTCGCCCCAAGAGGTGCACCAGGAAATAGAATTCTGCACGCATTTGTCTTTTTAGATCATAGGAAACGCCGTTTGTCTGCGGAGATTGCATCTAGTTTTATTTATTTCATTTTTTAAAAAAAGGAAAGTGCACCCTCGACCAAGGTTGTATCATGCATGCTGAGAATTGTATGAAATTTCCTGCAAAAAAAAAAAAAGCAATACCTTGGCGACGCTTTTTTTTTTCTGCGGGAAAAGAACAAAAACTCTTGGTTGAAATCTGATAGCGACCGAATTTTTACTGTACAGATATTTTCCTTCATAAAAGCAACACTTTCTTTATAAATATATATTAATATATATAAAAGAAAATGTTTAATTTCGGTAAGATAATTTTAACAAGTTACTTTCTTTAACATGATTATGTGCTAACATTTAAAATTTATGCGATGATTTTTTTTTAATCCTTACTTTTTAGAAAAGAAGTATCGCCAAAATTAAAAATCTTTTTTGTTTGATACAACTACAAGCGAACTGCAATCATTCGATTTTGTTACGTATACTTTTGAAATCTTGTGCCATCATCGATTTTTGATTCAAATGGATTTCCGACCGAACACGTTTCATTTCTTATTTATATTGTTACGAAACTTCTAACTTGGCTCAATCTTGCAATGATATGAACTAAAAGAGATAGTTTGTGTCTGACTGCATGTAAGTTGCCTAAAAATTGTTTTGTTGTTGATTTACTTTCTGATAATTCTCATTTTTTCTAGAATATTCTTATAGTTTCTGCATCTTTCTAAATCTGGAAAATTCAAGTAATTTCGTCTTGTGAATAAAAACAGGTTTAAGGTTTAATTCCTTGAATAAAGTCTCGAATTGAGATGAGTAACTATTATTTTTGACTTTAGTTAACACACGGTTCATCTATGCTAACTTCATCTATGTAACGATATTAAACGAATGCTATGAATATGAAGTGGTAACGATACTCTACTGAAGGCAAAATCTGATTACTAAGCAACTCAGTTTGTTTCAAATCATGCCTTAGAGTAAAGAATTAAATCTTTTCTGACAGCATCGTCATTTGAATTCTAAAAATAATCTAAGGGCAGATTAAATTTTGTATTAAAAATAAAAAAGAAAATTAATATTGAGCGAACATTTGTCGTTTTGTCTTGGATATATTCGTCACAGGCAGTTAATTGAATTAATATAAACAAATGTGCATTCGTACTTACCGTGGTTTTTAAGATATGCCATTAAATTTTCGTTTGCCAATATAATAAAATTATTGGATGGATCTTGAAAGAGATTTCAAGTAGAGGTTTCATTGGGCCCGGAAAAAATAATTTAATTATTATTAGGAAATATGAAACTTATTTCATCATTATGTTTTGGTCCATTCCTTTTCTTACTTACTATATTTCAAATTATCAAGTACAAGCGGGAATGTAAATATATTTTCTCTAGTAACACTGGATGGTAGAAATTTATTTCTTAGATTTATGAAATATTTGAAATTTAAAATAATTACCAAAAATATCAATGAGGAAATATTCGATTTGAAAAACAGATGTAGCAACATAATGATTGGAGTATGCATCTTGCTCTTTTCTTAAGAAGCAAAAGAAAAATATATAGTAGGGGAAACAAACGCCTTTCTGAATAAGTGTTGTTATTTATCCCAGTGATAAACGTGATCCCAAAAAGAATCACTCCCTTGACGAGAGAGTCCGACTCCACTCAAAACGATGTTCGACTATTCCAATTACGTTTGCCCCGTTCCTTTTCAATAGTCTTTCCCGACATTTATCCCCTGTAATTGGACGTAATGCCAGACCAATGAGGTGTCAAAGGGGGATGTGCTTTTAAAGGGGCGCTTTAATGAGGGGGCAAAGGGGTACATCAGAGAGGACGCGTCCTTTGTTGCAGATCCGGTGTCAATCCCAGGGGGATTCGAACCCTTTCCAGTTCCGTAATCACCGGATTCCGAAATCCGGGCCAAAGGGAAAACGACTGCAGGAATTCAGCTCTGCTGAACGAGATTAAGAAAAGTATTTCTGTTGGTGAGATGCGTCTATTTTGAAATTTCGATTGTATTAAGCCATTATGATGCCAACATTTTACTTTTTAGTTTTAAAAATCAAAATGTGGTGAAAGCAGTAGATCTAACGGAGGCTTTTACTCACGAATTATTTGATAATGAAGGCTTTGTATATCATATAAATAATACAAAAGACATGATGTGTTTTTAATAATAAGAGTAACAAAGAAATTATTGATTTGCAAGTAAGTTTCAGTATTTGTTTTTGAAATTTCAATAACTTTGAATTGTAAAAATTTGTAAATCAATCAATTTTTATTTAAATTTCCTTGAAAAAGACTATATTATTGTTTCAGCGAGTGAAAATTATTTTAAGCTGGGTGTTAAATTTTTAAAAGATAATTAGATACTTTTATACAAATTTCTGCCTTTGCAAACATTAAGAATCTGAAATATTTATCTAATTAAGGCCTATTTAGTTAGATTCTTTCTTTTACATTAACAATACGGCATTTGTAGACTCTTTTTCTTAGAACGCTATGTAATCGAGAAACTAACTGGATAATAACTGTATAATCAAGAAATCCTTACTGATATTCACAATAATGATTATGAATTGGTTGATTTTAAAATTTAATACAGACATACAGTTTTTTTTGTGTGTGTGTGTTAAAAATATGTTCTAAATTTGATTTCGTCTTGCGTATTACACTTTTTAATTATTCAAGGCACATTGACATGCAATCTAATTATTAGAGAATTTTATCAGAAATATTATATAGACATTATATTTTAATCTTAAAATCTCTCAATAAATTTCATTTGTCTTTCTGTCTAAGATTTTTAGTTATTTTCTAGCACAGAAATACATTCAGTGAGGTTTTTTCGGACTTGTGGTAGTTGAATTCTTTGAGATTACAGTGCTTTCCGTTAAAGCACTGACTTGATTTAGCGAGATGAACGAGATGGTAAAAGGTGCTAGGTAGCTTAAAGCAGCAGCAATTATTTAAGTTTACAATAGTCTTGAAATGAACAAGACAAAAATGTACTTAACAATAAAGCAGTAAAGTAAATTGTTTCATGAGCCCCCAAACAGGTTGAATAAAGGAGCTTTCAAGAAATGAAAGTTTTAGGGTTTCTTTTTCCTTTTCCTACTTTAAAAACTGATATTTTTATTGAGTTCATTCTAATCTTTCTTTATTAGAATTTAAATTAAAATATTATGAAAAATTAGAATAAAAACTTAATCTAACGGGATTCCCCTTCAAGAATGTTTATTTTACTATTTTTATAAAAAAGTAATTTAAAACTAATTTGAAACAATATATTAAAAAATATTAAGGTATAGTTTTTTAACCCTTTCACTACTGACCCGGCCCAAATGACAGAATTAATTTTTATCTTGGATTGCCGCTTTCTATTTGAAAAGAAAAATACAAGGAGTAAAGCGAGAATATCGCTGTTGGTAACTCATCTTACATCCTGGTTTCATCCTAGCAGAAGCGGGCCTGCCAGGATAGAATTTACACGGCCGGTTGGGCGGATCAGTAGTCAAAGGGTTAAAAAAAAATTGGAAATTATCTCGCTGTTCACTTATAAGTCAATCAATGCATTGTTTAAAAAAGCTATACTGTGCTTTGATTATAAAAAGCTTCCAAGGGTATCATTCTTAAACTCAAATTGTACATGATTTTAATTTGAAAAATTTAGAGTACAAGACCCTTATAAAGGAAAATAAGATCATAAAATTAAATAATTTTGAAAAGTACACAAGAATGAAAAAAAATTCGAATGCTCAGGGAAACCATGTATTAGCCTACTTTGTTTATTTAATAATTAACCTTTGAAGTTTTTAAGTTATATTTTTAAAATAATGATATTTTGTTTTTAAGTGATGTGAGGTCTAAATTTAATCACCCAAACATTCAAAAGTTTTTAAAGCCTAATATATCGGAAACCGTTCGATATAATGAAAAGTGCAACCAAGCTCCTATTATAAGACATACAGAATATTTGTTGCTGATATCTTATTTTTCAATTAACAGCGCATGTCGACATGGACACAGGCCGCATTTCCTCGCCGTCTCCAGGTGTCAGGCCGAGGTGTGAAGATTATGCCGCTTGATAAATGGTCGTGATGAAATAGTAACTGCCATCCTCACGTAAGACATTTGCCCGTCATGCTGCGGTCCTAAATCTCGCATTTGATGAAGGAATGAGACGAAGAAAAAGAGAGAGACACGAATCGTTTAAAAGGGAATATTTTTGAAAAGGCCCGGATAAATGGGGTATTGCGTGTTCTCATATCCGGCTTCGTTCTTAAACTCCAATAAACTCGCATTGCACGCCAGAAGAAGCTAAGAGCGGATACATTTTTTGCTTATTGTTAATTATTAATCCTGTTAACTTCATACGTCGAGGATGATCGTTTTTGTCTGTCTGTCCATCCGCCTCACTCTCTTCTTTTGCGGAGGCGCCGGCTCCTTCCGAAAATCTTCTCGAGTTTGGAGCTCTTTGAATAGCGGAAGAGAGAGGGGGGGGGGAGGGAAAAAATGAAACAAAAATTGAGTTCCCCCCTCCTATTCAAAAATCCTGTCATTTGCAATTAGGAGTTCAGATTTTAAAGCGAGAAGAAGCGAAGGGTTGCCCGAAATGGCGCAGTTTTGAAGATTTGGCGAAAACCGCTTTTTCTGTTCTTGTTTTCCTGACAACATGGTGGTTATTTTCATTTTCATCATTTTGTGTTTCGATCTACTCTAAAA
Organism: Argiope argentata; assembly: GCA_026289955.1. Classification (NCBI taxonomy): domain Eukaryota; kingdom Metazoa; phylum Arthropoda; class Arachnida; order Araneae; family Araneidae; genus Argiope; species Argiope argentata. Next base: position 905,000 of record JAOUZG010031916.1, on the reverse strand, counting down.
AATCATTATGAAGGCCTCTGAATTTTGTTTCAGTTTAGTTACATTAACTATGAACTATAATTATATTAATTTTTTGAAGCAGCATAAGTGCTTTTCTTTGAAAAAAAAACTTTTTAATTTAGGATCGCGGTCGCAATGAAGAGAACGACACCTGAATCGGCATTATCCTTTCCAATATTGGAACATAAAAAGGGAGTTTTATAAAAATTGTGGGAAATTATTTGAAGAAAAAAAGTGAGGGCATAGAGATCTAAATTTTATCTATTAATTTTACTTCCAATGTATTAATTAAAAAGGCATTTTTATTGTTAATATAATGCATTTTCTCATTTTAATTTAAAAACGTATATTTGATTCAAAATAATTAACTTCACCATAGCCGAAGTTTTTCTATGATTTATCTTCCAAGTTGAAAGGAAATTTATCACAACTTAATATTTTCTAATCATATACACACAATTCATCCTATTTCATACTATTTCATCAGTTTAAGGGAAAAAATATTTTTGATTAATATTTCATGAATTGAATATGGAAAGCATTAAAATAATAATACAAATGCTTTTGGACAAAAAGAAATATTTTTAAAATTAATCAGCTAGTTTTTAATGTTTGTATTAACATGTTATCTTTACATCTTTTAATCACTTAAAATTTTTATTATCTTATTCTTCAATTTTTCATCAAAAAAGGATAAAATAAAAAAAGATAACAATTTTATAATTTGAACTTTTCATCAATTTTGAATTAGGAAGCAGTTACTTGTTCTGTAGAGCCCATTTAATCCAAATATAGAAAACTTCTGTTGAAAATTAAAATCCCACTAATTGGTTCAATATAGATAAATATTTAAAAAAAATTCTTTCATTTTTTTAACAGATTATAAAAGTATTACCTGAATCAGTATAGCAAAATTCAGCTCTCACTAATCGTTTTAAAATTTATGAATATTTGGGGATAGATCTTGAATTTTTTGAATAGAGGATAAAGGTATTAACTACTTTTACCAAAATTCATCTCACAAATTGCTTTAAAATGGATGAATATTTTGGGATAGACCTTGTACTTTCGAATAGAATGATAAAAGTATCACTTGAATCGGTACACCAAAATTCAGATATCACAAATTCTTTTAACATAGATGGATACATTGGGACAGCTCTTGCATTTTTGAATACATGATAAAGATATCAACTGATCAATGCCCTATTCTCCAAATATTCACTATAGCTGAAGGTTTTCAACTAAATTTGTTGAGAAAATAGCAAGCATCCTCTGACAATAAAAACCATATTTTACGACCTGACCATCAAAGGCTATCATAGTTCAAAGAACATATAATCTTGAAAAAGTAGGAAATTTATCATGTTGTTCTAGTTATCATAATTTCATAAGTTTTAAGCATTTAAAATAACGAATCTTTACAGTTAAAATTTTTGTACGAAGAGTACAGACTCATTCAGTACTATTGTCTCGGCGTATTTAGAACCACAAACGGATCCCGAACGAACATTTCCAACTATCACATTTCCATTCAATAATTCATGTGGCACAGTTTCGAAAGATCGGTACACATTACGAATCGACCGATTATCCGGAAACAGATGGTGCGTATTCATTTCCAGTTACCTTTCTCTGAAGGTAGAGTAACCCTAGTCCCTGATCCCATCACAACCACAGAAAAGCAGTCGGTGACATTGACTGATCACTGCAGTCGACATCTCCAAGTCGTGTCACCTACCCGCTTTGCTATTGTATCAAAGAGCTTTGAGGAATTTTATTCCGCCTCACTTCATCTGGGCTCATCCATCATCCCTCTGGTGCCGAAATAAAATTAGAAGCAACAAAACTGCTTTTAGTCTTCTTCGAACCAGCGCTCTGCCCATTTCCAATTCAGGCGTTGATTAGTTAGCTGGAACATCGCTTTTCATTTTAATTTTGGCTTTGGGAAATAATTACGAGGTGTTTGAGATGACACTTTGGAACTTCATTTTAACGATGATGAGGTCGGTTGATTAGATTGGGATATTTTAGATGATGCCACAGAGAGAAACTATCCTAGATCGGGGCCAAGTGGGTACTTGTCCCTAGGCGTCCGAGGTACTCGAATATCTTAATTCTAAAGGCGGCTCCTATTTGGCAAATCAGTTCTGGACCTTAACTTATTGATTAAATAATAATAATTTTTTTCTCTCCTTAGTTGAAATCTTTTGTGTGCTCCTTAATGTAGGTTCGGCGTCAAAAGAAAATAACGAGTTTGATTTCAAGTGACGTTTTCCGATTCAATGGACGAGTAGCTTTGCATTGATGGACTACGGGTGGAAAAAATTAAGACACCTAATTTGATAATTATGCTTTGAACGACAAATGTTATATTTTCCCCTCTTGGCTATGTATGGTGTTCTATTTTATGGCAATTTCTCGCCTATTATATTTTCAACTTCTATTAAGGTTAAGAGAAAAAAAATGGAAAAAAAAATATGAAGCATGAACATGTCTTTATAGATGATTTTAGAGCTGTCTATGAACTGTAGTATTAATAGTTGAAAATTACTGTTTGAAAATTTGTGAATAAATTTTTGATTGAGAGGTAGATCGTACGTTCTTAAAAAAAGAGATTTTTCATTCATTCTCAAGAACATAATCAGAATTACAGATGGAGTATAGTTTATTGACCCTTTTATGGCCGTCAACTTAAACCATCGTTAAGTCAGGTAAGGCTATCTTCCTTTCAGGTTGTTAATTAATGCTCCATTTTGACAGTATGCACTCGATTTTTGCTGAAAGCTTTCTCCAAATGTAGTTTGAAGAGTATTGTAAGGCTTCAATAATGAGGTTCCACAAATTTTTTGGAGGCACAGCAATGATTTTAGGGAAAAATTAGACCTGTGTATTGTGAGAACTTTCGGAGATTTATCTTGCGCGTAGATTTGACTCTTATTTTAGTACATTGCAATGAGCCTGATGTCGTGAAGTGGTCATTATGAAAAAATTTCATAATGTGAGATATCATATCAAGAGTTACCCTCTAAATACGGCTACAGTATTGACCACTCCATCCCAAAATATCCATCGTGTCACTTCAAAACGAACTTTGAACACAGCAATGAGCTAAATGATTTACAATGAGCTATATATAGAAGAACAAAAATGCCATAAAAATAATTTCGGATTTAGAGGCTAGGTTGTTTTCTAATGTCAAATATTGCAAACATAATTTGGGATTTACGGGTTGAATTAATTTTTAATATTAAAGGATAAAAAATAATTAAGGGTAAAAATTAAATTCATTTTCAAATATCTTCAATCATTTTTATAATAATCTATTTTAGTAGATTTTGTTCATGGTTCATTTGTGACTAAATATGATCGTCAGAATAAGATACTTTGCTTACAGACATCAGAACAGAATTTTTGTTTATAAAATAGGCAGAAGTTGGCAACACATCGAATGACATTATTTGACGCTTAATGAATAATCTTTAAAATCATTTTGTCTGTAACTCTTAAAATAATCAATGATTTTATAAATATAACGAATTACTAAAGTTAAAACACAATCAAATCATGAAGATGTGAAATTATTTTGTAATTGTAGCAATGTAAAATATAAAATTTTTGGAGTCCTATCAATTACATTCATATTTAAGTCGGGATAGGATTTTATGAATCTGTGGGGAAAAATGGTAGCTATTATCCTCAAGTTGCGTTTATCCAAGAGTATTTAAAACCAGTTAGTAATGCGTCATTGGTATGTTCTATCGATTATATCTTACCAGTTGATTTTTTTTTTGGTTTTGATTACGTTTTTAAGCTGGATTATGAATTATGAATTAGAAATGGGTAATTTATGTATGGAAACATAAGCAACTAATTTCTCATCACTGTTGGTTGACTGCAGGAAATTTAATTGTTTTTCTTTCATATAAGAATTTGAACCTGTTAAGTAACTGGTATAGTTTTTAAAGCAATTTACACCAAATATTGGAATTATGTCTTCTAAATTAAGTGGGGTCCTGATACTCAAAAATTGATCTTGCAATGGCAAGATACCTCAATTCACATTACATTTAAGAGTTATGAAACTGGATAAGTTTGACCCAGTGGGAATGCCATTAATATCATTGAAAATTAAACAATCCAACTATTTAAATCATTTTACTATTTTATGCAACTTTAAACTCCTTTCGCTTTAAACACACAAAGACGATTTTTAGAATGTCTTTTAGAACCAAAAAGCTATAATAAAAGAGTCGTTAAAAGAGTTTATAGATAAACAAACCAACAATTTTATTTTAAGTTAAATATTGAATACAAATAGCTAAAATTTCTTAAAAACTTATTTGTTAGAAAAGAAATTCACATTGATATTTGGCATTACCCAATGAAAAAGAACCGAAGGGAATTTTCAAAAAGCTTTGTTTTTCTTTACTTTGACTAGTTTTGAAATGAAAATTTTAACATGAAACTGGTAAGCCAGAATAAATTGCGAAGGAGAATGTTACTTTTTTTATATTCTCAAAGTATCAGAGAATATGAATGTGAATGATCCCTGGAATTTTCCCATTCAAATTTCTGGAGTACCAGATGGAGTTCGAAGACTGAAAAAAAAGAAAAGAAAGAAGCCACCTTCATATCCTGGATTTCTATTTCATTCATCATCTTCTCCACAATCTTCATGCGTACAATAACCATCCTGCCCTTAGAGATTTAGAGAAAATCTACACATGAAAACTCGTATCTTCTTCGCTGACAAGTATAAATTTCCCTGTCATAACGTTTCTTGTATGAAAGGCTTGGAAAATGTAATATTTTCCTGTGTTCTCCTTCTTTGGGCGAAAGAAAGCGGGACTCGGATGGATGGGTATATATATGGGGTGGAGGAAAGAAGGGGAAAAAAACACGACCCCTCCTTTTTGAAGGCTGTTTATTCAAACTAAGTGCCGTTTTATGCAAATTGATTTAAATTTATTCATATTTCGGGATGGAGCTGCTTTTCTAAGTTATTTTCTCTCAATCGCTGGGAAGAAAATTTTAGAGAGGTCTTTAAGTCTTTAACGTTAAGATCGATTATGAGGGGGAAGGTTTTTAGTCTACTTTTTGTTTAATGCAAACTCTGAACTTCCAGAATTTGCAACCAAGGTTCGTTTCAATCATTCTGGTTCTTACATACATTGTGGGGGGGGGGAATTTAAAGAGCTTTTCTCAGTTTTTAAGAAGATATTTTATAGTTCCCGAAAAACAGATATCTATGAAAAATAAGTTGCCGGACAGTCTTGTAATTCTCATTAAATAGATCTGAAATCAAGTCGCACGCTACTGCAATATTAAATAATTTTATTGATTAATACAGTATTTTAATCTCGCCTTTCTCCGACAGAGATTTGTTTATTAATGTAAAATATTGGTATAAAGTATCTCAATGACGTAATGCATATCATTTACTAATGCCTTATTGTTTTTGTAATTATTATATTTTAACTTTTAAATGAAAACTTTGATTTTATTGCGATTAATTTATAATTGTTCTTGTGCAAGAGATATCCATTAAAAATATGTTACTGTACAGTCTTGATAATACACATAAAACCAAATTAAATCAAGTTGAGTGTCAGTCGCCAACGAAAATTATGAACAACTCTGTAACTTTGCATATTATTATGACACCGATAGCAAAGCCATTCGTTAAATAACGATTACAAAGATGATATCGATGAAAATGAACCCAAACGGGCAAGTTTATTAAAATGGACACACTTATTAACTAGGCAAGTTAACATAGTTAAGCGATCAATCAGATTTCGAGATTTTAATTATCATCATTTTTTTAATCAAAACTATCTTAAAATCTTCAATAAATGAAGTAAGCGATCTTAATAATATCCTTTAAATCGAAGTCGTCAGCAAAAATAAGGATATAGTTCTGTAACTTCATCTTTTAGAATGGCGTCTTTACAAAGCTGCCATCAATGAAAATGCCCACAAAGGGATGGGTTTATTTATATAGATGCGCTGATTAACTAAAATAACATTACTAATCAACTAGTAACAAGAGATTTTCCAATCATACCGATCATTTTTCTTCTTTTAAACGATTGCTTGTCTGAAGTTCACAAAGATTTTTTTTTGTAAACTTCTGATAAAAATTTCGAAAGTTATAATTAAAAAAAAACGCACCCAGTATGTAATGAATTATAAAAATTTGTGTCAATATCTCGTTAACTATAACTGAACTTTACAACGCAATTGGGTGAAAAAATTTATAAAATTTTAATAAAATTATATTTTTAAACACAAATGTGAAAGATAAAAAAATGAATTTGAAGCAGTTTAAATTTTTTACACAAAGCAAAGTAGGGAGACTAAAATGTTGGAAACCTAAAAATTAGGGATACAAAAAAAATCTTGCGAAATATCTCTGCCGGTTGGTTACTCATTGAAACGCCTATTTGTTTGAAGGTTGTATGTTATTTCTTGTTCAATCTATTTGTTATGATACATGCATTTTAACTGCTAGCTTATAAAATTGTCATAGGATAATTTCCAGACCCTATGTTATATAGGAAATATGGAATCTTTTTTCTTAGTAAAAAATAAATATATTCAATCAGCTGTTAAAAATAGTAGAATGTTAAGAATAATTTTTAATTAAAAGAATAATTATTAATGCTGCTGGATTGTGATTTTTAACGAATCGTTGACATTTTATTCTCTTTCTTCCTAAGATTTACTAACCAACAATTAACTGTACAAGAAATGTGTGTTAAGAAATTTTTAAAACAAAATTTAAATATCAGTGCTGTAATTTACGTAAATACTTTACTTTCGATTTCGCCTGATGCGATGGTTTTAAATATGGGCGATAAAAACTGCCTTGTTTATAAATGATAGCGAGAGAAGTCACGGATGTTTTTTTCATATCGAAAAAAATATTTATCATGGAATTAAAAAAAGTACTATTTCATATTTATTTGAGAGGATATATCATCTATATCATCTGCTCTATATCATATGTCTATATCATCTGCTCTTCAGATATGATTATGCATTTTCTCCAGAAATATGCAAATTAGAAAGCGTAATTGAAATAAAATAAATAATTTAATCTAAATTAAATAGTTATTAAACAAATAACCACAAATATTGAAGTAGGTAAAATTTATCTTTACTTTTTCTGCAGCGGCAATCAGAGCCCACGCTTTGGACAGAACCCAATTTTCAAACAAATACATTTGGAATGTCCATAAAAGTTGATATTGAATTACTTGCTTTATTGTAATTTTCCTTTCATATGATGCAAATGTGGATTTTCTTCACACAAATAGATTCATTTTTATGTTATTTCTAAAGTTATTTTTATTGAATACATCATTGGAAACAGGCAGGCATGATCACAATATTTTTTTTTAACTTTAAGAAGTTAAATATGAAATTTCGGCTGATTCAAGGGGTAAAATTATTAGATGATTTAAAAGTTTTGTCATGTATAGTTTGTTCAATAAAAGAATAAAAAATTTAATGGCACAGATTTAAAAATTTAATGGCCTCCTGGCACAGAGGTAGCGCGTCTTCCTCGTGATCTGGACGTCCCGGTTAGGGAATGGTTGTTCTTCTGTGTACTATCTGTAAGGTGTGTGAATGTGCCCCCTGTAAGAAAGGGCTGTGCGAGTTAATGTGATGAGTGTGTAGCTAGGTCGTACTCTTGGCCCTAGTTGGAGCTACTCCAAAAACAAAAGAAGCTTATTCGGCTTAAAATCGCTGACGCCGTCAGCTCGCTTGTCCATGGCAAGAGCCATTAGTAAAAACTAGTAATACAAAAATTTAATTCTTATGAAATAAAGGGAGGGGGGATGTTAATTCCGATGATGAATCGTTTCATTTTTCTTAATATTATCCATTCCATGTTCTATGAAAATAATTTATAGGAATTCATTTTGAATGAAGTCTATTAAAATCCATTCCTTACCATTTAAGTCCGTTTTAAATAAGAATAATGTCCAAATGTTTAAAGAAATATCTTTTATTTTTATCATTTGTTATGAACAAAGAAAAAGACCTAATAATGTTAATAAAAATTATATTTTTTAGAAACATACATTTATCAATAATAATAAATCTCAGATTTTCTTTTTAATTACTTAGAGTTTCAATTTTCAGTTATAATATTATAAATAGAATCTAATCTGAAACCCAATCCCCCCCTCAAAATCACTACCTGGTGAGGCCATATACATAAAATCAAAATGTTATTATATTAATCAATTATATGATAGTTGAATTCTAGAAATTCCAAGATTGTATACTATTATAGAGAATGTGCAAATGGTCATGATTTCAAAAACTGAAAAGACTGGGTAAAAATAGTTTGCTAGAAAAGGAGCAATTCAGTTGAATGCGCGTAGAATTCGAGTAGATTAGAAGGAAAAGGGTATATTCATGTTCTTACCAACACAAAGTTCCCAAGTCAGACCCGTGAAATACAAGTTTGATCAACTCTTTACCCTTATCAATAATCCTCTCCCAAGGCCAAATGCATCGAATCTACAATTTTAAACAATTAATCCCTATCTGTTACGAGCCCTATCATTTCCGAATCAGATAAAACTCTTAAAAGATACTCTTGTTTATGTATATATTTAGGCAAAACATATCATTAGCGCACTGATCCGATCCCGATTGTCAGCGATGGATGTGTGCAAATTCATTGTTACCGCAGCAATTATCGAGACGCGTCCTTGGCCAGAAGAAACAAAAGCGGCCCCTTCTGCTGCATGCGAAAGTTGGGAATTTTTTTAAAAAGAAATCTCAAACCGGATGCAGTCGTGTGTCCGGCGAGTAAACCGATAGTATCGCTTTTATTTATTTTTATTTCCCATTTCTCTGCCCTTTCCTTTCGTCTCATTCATTTCTTTTCATTCATGGATTACCTGACGCGTGACGCTCTTAGACTCTAATGGCTAGTGTGATACAATAATACGTAATAAATACTCGGCAGATGAGTCGCTGATAAGAGCCATTGTTTTCCCGCTTGTGATGACATTGGCAGATGCAGGCAGACTCTTAACAGCCCGGCTGAAATTGACACCACGGCATTTGTCAGTGACCCTTTCGCTTTGCCTCATTCCCATTCATAGCTCATAACTAATTTTTGGTTAGGAGAAAAGGGAAGTCTGAAGTAGCTATATAATTTTGTTTGACGATGATGCGGGTTTATTTTTATTTGAGATTCGCCGTTATGTCTTTGATAAAGAAAGTTGTTTGCATTACGTGCATTGACTTAATAATTATTATCGTGGAATATATCTTTTCAGTTGGGTCAAGGAAAGCGTCAAAAATTAAATGTTCATGATTCCCATAGCTTAAATCTTCTAGCTGGAACATCGGTTGTTTTTACTACTATGCTCTGGGCCGGGATGGCCTGGTTGGTAGAGCGTTGGACTCGTACTCCTTAGGTTACGAGTTTGAAACTCACCAGCCAAAATATTCCCCGAGTGTGTGGCAACTGGCGCTCGTTAAATCTGTTCGTGGTCGCAAAGTCCACCATATTAAGAGTAATATCACTGGGGGTACTGGGCCAGAGGTGATCGTTCTCTGTTCCAGGTCTAAATTACGATCTGAGATATATGAAAGAATTTGCATGAATGTAGTCTGCCCCCTAAAAAGGGTTGTGACGTGTGTGTAGATAAGTCGTACTCTTGACCCTAGATGGCGCTACTTATAAAACAAAGAGACGCATTTCTTAGGTTTAAAATCTTCTGATCGTATCAGCGGAGACTTGTCCACGGCAAGTGCCATTAGTCACAACACAACAGAAGAATGTTCTGGAACGAGAATTAAATATTCCCGAGACAATTGGAAAAATAAACCACAATAATACCAGTTAATTTTTAAACCATAGGTTTAGGGCATTTAAAAAAATCGGTGTGGAATTGGAATTAAATGTTAAAAAATAAATATTTAAACCACAACGACACTAATTAAATTTTAAGCAGTTTAATATATTTAAAAGATGGCTTTAGCATATGAATTAAGTATAAATAATCAAAAATAAACCACAATTACTCAAGTTAATTTTTAAGCAATATTATTATTACATTTTTTTAAAAAAAATGATCTTAGAACAGGAATTAAATGCCCCAAAATAAATAAATAAACCACAATGAGAGCAGTTAAATTTCAAGGAATTTGTTTAATATATTTAAAAAAGGGTTCTAATATGGGAATTAAATATTCAAAAAACAATTGGATAAAATAAACCACAATGATACTTGTTAAACTTTAAGCAATAGGTTTATAACGTTTTAAAAATCGTTCTACAATAAAAATTAAATATTGAAAAAAGAAGGTAAAAAATGAGTAATCTGTTTATTACATTTAAAATTAGTCAATTTATTTTTATATTCATAAGTTTTAAATATATGAAAAGTACAGAGAACGTTACTGGCTTCTAACCTAACCAGAAACAATAAAATTGGCCGCGGATTTTCTTAAACTGAAAATACAAAATAATGTATTTTAAAACACATTAACTCTAAAAACATAATCTAATTTTATTTTGTATTCATTTAAGAGATGCTTTTATTAATCACACGAATTAATCTTTATAAATTTAGTGATCATGTAAAATATATTAAATATAATAATCAATGTACATATTGTCGAATTGTTGAGGGTCATTTAAAATAGTATCCCACACTGCAAACTTAACCGCAATTGCCTATTTAAATGGAAAAGTTATTTTCAATTTATATTAAATAATCAAGCACGAAGCATTTAATAGTGAGAGATTGACTGCTGATTAGAGTAACTTAGTGTCTGAAAACAAAACCAATATAAGACCTGAAAATTACCTTCGTTATATTTTGGAGCCCTCATGGCATTATTTGAAAGCGTTTTAGTTAAAACTTTTATTTCTTTTTAAAAAAAGAAAATTGAATCAGAATAATAAGTTTTTTAATAGATTCTTTTTTCCAAAAATTCTTAAATTTATCAAGCGTTTTATGAATCATATCAAGAAGCGTATTAATACTATACAAACGGTTATCGGAGGTTTATATAGGTTGTTTCTTCATAATGAGCAGCCAACAAAACTTCATAAATATTACGAAAAATGAGCATAATACTATTTATATAAGACTACGTATTCTGGATATTAACGAGTCCTAATAATACCGTACCCAAAAATGCTCACTTCCCACGTCCTGGGATAGAGGTAGCGCTTCTTCCCCCCCCCCCTCCAACTTCTGAAACCAGATATATTTTAGGGATTCGATTTTTTTTCTCTATGTAATCAGTTTTGTAGTAACAAATATTACAAAAATTTGAAATAAATCATTTTATCCTGAATCATTTTCTAGAGAGATGGATATAATATCTCTTGTATAAAAATTCTTAAACTGAATTGAGAATAATTTTCAATAAAATAATAATAAATATTAACATTTTTAGTTCAAACAAATTACTCAAAAAAAACAAAACAAGACTAATTACTTGTAATTCAGTCAATCACTTACAGAAATTTTTCTAAGCAGGAATGGGGATGATAATTGTGAAAAAAAAATTCAAAGAGTAATGTTCTGAAAATTTAACAATGCTTGATTTTAATTACGTGAAGTTCGTTACCACAGCTTTTGTGAATCAAATTAAAGCACACAAGTCAATTATTTTTTAAGAAACAAAAGATATTACGGTGGTATAATTTTGAGTACTTAAGATTTATCTTACCTATTTAATGAGACTTATTCCAATTATAATTTATGTTTTCATAAGCAATTACGACTAAATAAATTTTATAAATACAAAAAAAAATTCTGTTTAAGTTTTACTATACATATGCATGTGTGTGCGTATTTTTTTTTAAATTTATGAGTAGCCAACTCAAGTTCACAAAAATTTTGGTTGTATTTGATTTCAAGTAGTTAACTTGGATATAATCATATCTATTCATATTGATGATTCTGACAAATTGCCTGATATTAAATACGTGTTATTTTAAATTTCTCATTTAAGTTATTTTTATTACGTAAATGAATCTTTCTAATAACTAGACTCATGGCATCGTTGCTACATTAAAAAAGAACATGCCTGTAGGGCTTCATTTTTTTTTATTTCCCTTGTAAACTTTACAGATGTAATGCAGAATTCTTCTTCTCCAGTTTTCAACAATGGAAGAAAATTATTCGTTTAAATATTTTATGAAATAATGAAAATATTTTGGTTTTTGCAGCAGTAATACTAGCTATTGCTGTAAATAAGGGAAAATTATTTTTAAATGGAAAAATTTAAATTATTTAGCTGATATCATAAAGAAGCAATTTTAAAATTTTAAACCGGTATGAGATTTTTTTTTTTGCAAAAATATTTTTGGAACTTATTTCAGAAAAAAAAACAAAAATCCATGTTAATTTTTAATTCATTTTGACCATTAAAAAATTTCGAAATATTCATCCACATTCTTATATTCTTAGGTCTATACGGTTTGATCTGAAGAATGCTAACACACCCATAGACTGAACCCACATTTAAAGATCCCTCAAACACATTGGTATCATTAATAAAGATTGAAAACTTTCTAAATTAATAATTTGGGATTAATAGCTGCAGATTGTAAATTGTTAACTGGAATTCCAAAAAACACTTTTTCCTAATTCTGAGTTTAAATAAGATTTTTTGTAACTTTGTATGCGAGAAATTAAAAGTGTTCAACAGTATAATCTTTGCCTTTGAACCATAACTACAAATTAAGACAGTGTCTACATTTAATCGCTTTAACATCTATAATGTGTTCTGTAATAAAGAGAAAACAATAAGAAGAAAATGCTACACTCAATGTTATTTTCTTCTCCACGCTTATTTTCTTTTCTGCCATTCTGTATTTGGTCTGCTGCATTTAACATCTCAAAAGTCCTTTAAAATCGAGTGTAGTATGCTCTCTGACTAGTTGTCGAGCAATTTTCCTTAATTTTTATGTAGTTAACCGAGTCATAACTTCTTCCTCAAACGTGATGCTATAGCTGACACTTCCTGCAACCTTCGTTGGCGTTTTCTCAAATGCCAAACTTATTACAGAAGAAATCCGACAGTTTTCCCATATAAATAAGACGAAACGTCATCCGTACAGTTCATTTTAAGATTACTCAGGATTAAGTCTCAGGTGGTCTGAGCATTAACTTCAGAGATTACCAAAAACAGAAACAAAGTTTTGAAAAGTACTAAAAATATGGAGGTTTTAAAGAATTTATTGTAAAAACTTTCAATTTTTTTTCATTGAAATATTCATTGAAATCAGTATGTTGTTTAAAATTCCAAATGTATTTTAGTTTAACCATTAAACTTATTTTCATGTATTCTGCGTACTTCTCTATCGATTGAATTTTGACATTTTTAAATACAGTAATTAAACCATCATAAATTGTATAATTCAATACAAAAACTATTGCGAATGTACAAATAGTTCAAGTACTTTATAGGCTCCTACTTGAATAAAGAATAAAGAAATATTATGTATCATTTAATTAAATATTACAGAAAATAAACCAAGTGAGTAGTTAAATCGATTTATTTTCATGGAAAAAAATTAAAAAATAGTTATATCAACTTAATTAACTTGGAGATTATAAAGAATCTCGACGTTTTAAAGTTTATAGAATGATTTTCTCTCTCACCTTTTAAAAAATTTCAATAAAAAATATTCTCAATATACAACAACCATTTAATAAAATAGAACAAAAAAAAACGAGATAAATAGTTAAACCGATTTATCGTTCGGAAACAAAGAAGGAATAGTGATATAATCATGACCAACTAGGTGATCTTAGTATTTTAAAGTTTTCTAAAAGCTCTTTCCCCCTCCAACCCTTCAAATTTTTTTTAAAAAGGTGCATTAATTACAAAGTACAGAAAATAAACCAGGTAAGAGATTAAATCTATTTATCGTCTCAGAACCAAAGGAAAAGAATAGTAAAATCAATACGATCAATACAATACTTAAAGGGGAAATTATAAAGAATCTCCACGCTTTGAATCTTTTTGAAGCACCCCCCCCACTTTTGATTAAAAAATGTGGCCTTATTGACAGCTTATTCATGCGTATGAACAATAAAATTTCAATGAGATAAATTTAAATAGGTCTTCCAACAAACTTAAGGCCAAACTTTGGAAGGAATTAATCGAAATAATTCGGTCTGGCTGTCTTTCTGTGAGCACCTTGATATGTTTCTGCGGTAGTTATGTGAATATCAAAAAAGATAAGTTCAATATTCAAACTGAAATTTATTTGAATATTTACTATCCTCAAACTAAATAAAACTAAAAGGATAAATTCCTGTTTGGATATTTTTAATAACAATAAATATGATTCCCAACAAATAATTTGGTACAAGTATGACTTTCTATCAAAAATAAATAATTTTTAATAAACCAATCAATTAACAATCAACAATATGCATTAATGCCAATGAATTCTTTTAATTTAATCACAACGTTCTAAATCTTTGCAACCTAAAGAACAGAAAATACAAGTGTGAAAGTTTTTTAAAAACTTTTAACCATAAAATCAAAATATCTTTCGTATTAAAGATTTATTTGGCTTTTTTGAAATTATTTAAATGGACCTAATCTAAATTTTCCAGAAACCATCACTTCTCGATGAAAAAATTTTGCACTCTTCAGTATTTTAGAACAAGCCGTCCCTTTTTCCATAAACAGTAAAGCTATCGAATATGTAGTAAAAAATAATATTAAAATGTATATCTAATTAAAAAAAATCCCCTTTATAAATCTTTATTCAGCTTAGGCAGTGATGATCGATAAAATCAAACTAGTTTGTAAAGCTCACTATGACTACAGATTAATCGTAGAAAATATATATTTGTGTAGTCTATATAATATTTGTAAACTAAAATTTTATCATTTACCGATGTTTCAAAATGCCGAAAATAACATTTTTTAAAAATAAGGTAGAATTTTAATAATATTTACATTTTATTAAAACTTTTTTTATTTTTTTTAAATTTTTTATTTATATTTCTTTATTATAAGCTTTATGTACACAGTGTATATTCATAATAATAAATGAAATCAATAAAATAGAATCAATATTTTCTAGAATTTGTTGTCAGATGTCACAGCTATAAAATTAAATTTTATTAGAATTAATCTCTTCAATGATAAATAAAATTTCATGTTATTAAAATAGTTTATTATTGCTCAAAATATTAAAGTACGTAAAATTTGGAAACTCTAGTGTATTGGAAAGTAGTTGGGATGTAGTTCGCAAAATTTAGCTTTCGCAAATACAAAACATTGAAATTGAGTAAAAAAAAATTTAAAAAGTGGAAACCTGACTATTTTTTGTTTATTATCCAAAGAAACTAAACGGCGAGTATTTCAAAAAAAATTAATAAATAAACTGAAGATAAACAATGGACAAATCATTAAACATCTATATAATCTATAAAATAACTACAGCTTACGTTTCCGGATAGTCGAAGATCGTTATTAAACTGTTAAAATTCTTTTACTGAATTGCCTTTCTCTTATTTATTTCAGAGCCACGAGCGGAGGCGGATGACTCTTTTCCAGGAGGCCAGAACAAATAATCCAGAAGGGACTCGCGTGCCCAATGGTCAGAAGGAGCTAAAAGTACTTCTAATGGATTCTTGATAGATCTCTAATGGATATGCCAGCCTCAGTCACGTGGTATATTTCACAAGACCCTCTTTGGATAATCGCTGATTGACCATCGACCACAATATCGGCCCCCACCTGAGCGGGTGGATGTTGAGACCACTGCACGCAAAATTTTCTCGCCCACCAGCACCCCATCCAATTTCTATAACAGAAGAGAGAGCGTGTCCCGTTAAATATGAGCACTCAGAGGCAAAAGCTCCCGCGGCTGGTGATAAAATTGCACCTTCCCGCGTTTGATTTCGGAAGATAATGAATACTTTCTATATCAAAGGAAAACTCATTGTACTCCCCGTTCCGTCCTATCATCCACAATAAATTCCCTTTCTTTTGGATCAGAATAAATATTTTTGGATAGTTTGATATGAGTTGTGGAAATATCACTTGGATGCAGTCAGAAAGCAACTATAAATTTATTGAATTTTGTCAAAGTGAAACCGAGATGATTCTACGTCCTTGGTACAGTTGCATAAACTGTGCCCTTTTCCAATATGTCAGTTCTATGATTTTACTTCCTTTTTGGATTTGTCCTAATTTAACAAACTTTGCACTTTTATCGATATATATAATAAAAATAATGTATTCTTGGTAAAATATTTTGATGAATACAGTAAAGAAAAATTCTACGAAGTATCAATGAAATGTACAATGCCGAAATAAATAAATTACATATATTTTCTTGTAGAATTTGCATTATTTGTAATTTTTAAGCAGGAGAAAGAATATTTTACTCTTTTAATTGCACAACAAAACAAATCAATTTACTTCTTAAACTTTTGAATGTCTGTTGTTGTTGTTACTTATAGCACTTGCCAGGGGCAAGCCCCGCTGATACATCAGCAGATTTTAAGCCGGAAATATACATGTCTTGCCAAGAGTACGACTTAGCTACACACACGTCACAACCCTTTTTAGGGGGCGGACTACATCCATGCAGATTCATTCATTCATCTCAGATCGTAATTTAGACCTGAAACAGGGAACGATCACCCCTGGCCCAGTACCCTCAGTGATATTACTCTCGATATGGAGGACTTTGCGACCACTAACATATTTAACGAGCGTCAATCGCCAAACACTCGGGGATTCTTTTGGCCGGTGAGCTTCGAACCCGTAACCTAAGGAGTACGAGTCCAACGCTCTACCAACCAGGCCATCCCGGCTGAATGTCTGTATTACTCCCCTGTCTGCTGTCTTGGCAAGGACAAATCTTGACACTCTCTCGATACTATTCTGATTTCCTGCTTGTATCTCAATATCCGTGGTTAAAAATGGAAAACCGAAAGAAGAAGCCGAGATGGTCTACTAAGAAGGTTTTGAATTTAGATTTTAAGTTCGGGAATCGGTTCCTCTAGATATCCTAAATATTTTTGGACAGGCCTCAGTTTAAATTTATTTTAGAGAGACAAGCATTCGTCCGCTGGTGTCGAACGAAAAATTAGACTGAAACGAGCTGGCTCATAATCATCCTTACCATCTACCTACGCTTCAGCTACGTAGGACGATAGTTTTATATGACTCATCTCAAAATATCTCTTAGGATTCTTTAAAACGGGAAATACATGTAATTGAACTATACAAATTAAAACGATACGTTCCACAAAAAAAAATCATTGGGGGCATTTCAGATCGTTTTTTCCTTTTTTAAAATCTGTAATGCTCATAATTTGATGTTTAAAATTTAACCACATTTGAATTTCACAATAAGTGTCTTACAATAAATAATTAACATTTTTTAAAAATATAATATATAATTAAATTTTTTTCAGCAATGTATTCAGGAAGCCTCCTTATTTCAAAATGTATATTTTAGAATAAGTTCCTAACTGCTTACTGTGCCCAAATCGGAATCCGAAGAGCTCAGCATCTAACCCAATAACAAAATAACGAGAAAATTAACCCTAAAGTTAAATGCAATCTACAATAAAGGATACTATTTCATCGATTTACTCATCATTATTTCAAATTCGCCATGCAAAATGAAATTTAAAAAAAATCGAAATCTACTTTAAGAAAGGCGCAAGAGATTTATGAGATTGTTTACTGATATATTTAATTTTATTCAGAAAATATTTATGGACTAT
>JAOUZG010031916.1:869536-887129 GCA_026289955.1 Argiope argentata | reverse complement strand
ATATAAACTAGCACTACCCTCACGCCGTTGCCCATGCCGTAGCATCCAAGAAAAATTAGCTTTAAACTTAAATCTAGTCCCTGCCAGATATGACATGGGCATGTTAAGCAACTTAAATAATCATATATAAAAAATAGCTTCATAACAATTTTTTATAGCACACATTCAGAAATATTTAGATTGTTATAAAGGTAAAAATATGATGTGTTCGTGAACAAAACACAGGCGATCCTGTGATGTTCTCGTGCATGCACTGATAAATTAAAATCGGTAAAATATTTTGATATAATTTTAATGCACTAAAATATTTCCCAATAAGTGCTCTACAGAATGGTATAAATACCTCCAATATCCGTTAACTATTTCTTGAGATTTGGTTTCAACATACAGACGCTTTCAGAAGACTTCATTTTATACTAGGCATTGATAAAAAAAACCTTATAAATTATCTATTTAATTATTAAATTTTGAAATTAAAAATAGAAATATTCAATAAGAATTTAACAAACCACACTGTTACAATTCTTTTTAAAATGCCTGAATATTAAACCACATTTCTTTTGTTATTAAGTTAATGTAAATCTTATTTTTATTTTTATTATTTACCTTCATATGTGAAATTAAATAAGATTAATATTAAAGTGAAGAATCATTATTTTTATTTATATTTAAATTTAAATATTTAAAAAGAAAAAATATCCATCTATATGTTAGACTAAAGACTATAAAATACAAATCTATCTCTTTAATTTCCAATATCTGCGTAAGATTTTTCAAAATAAGGCTTACACATTCAACACCAGGTTTACTTATCAAAAGAGCATATTTTTTTGATAAGATAAACAAAGCTAAATCATATGGCAATTTTCAATTAGATAAAAATGAAACATAGACAATCAGATGAACCCATTATGACATTAACTTTTGCCAAAAAAACATATACAATTTTTTTCAATTTAATGCATTATGTAATACACTTGCCAATAGAATCGCAATTGCATTTTTTCACCGGACTTGCATATTTAACAATATTTCAGAATGAATTATAGTTCATATGCCATTAATTTTAACCTCGCAAGTTTAAATATATGTTAGTCATCGTAATGTAAAATAAAAATCTTTTGTGAAAATATGTAAAATATTTAATTGTTAGTATATACATTAATTTATCTCTTTTCTAACAATAATTTTTTTTTGTCGAGTAAAAAATATAAGAAAGTGCCTGAAAACTGGATAGCTCTGAATCTTAATATTTAGGCAACGCAATTAGAGACCTCTTTAAGATATTCATTCTATCGATGCCACCTTTATTTTCTTATATAAAGGATCAAAGTAAAAATAAATGTCAAGCATGAAAAAAGCAGGAATTAAATGAGGAGGAAAATTAAAAGATCTTCATTTCGGTAAAATGCTATTTATAATGATGAGATCGCAGAAAGAATTTTTTTTAAAATATGAAAAGTGCATCTTTGGAAAACAGTGTATACATATAGTTATGTGGCATATAGTTTAAAAATGTCTGTAAATAACGCATGGCTTACAATTACATACTTCTTCAATAACGCAACAATGAACAAAAACTAATTAATTTCGCAAATAAAAAATCTCTTCAGGAAAAATACCTTAGCATCAATAAGAACATTAATGTCTCTTTTCTTTCCAACAAGTGCCTGTACACACTTGCCTTTGTCAAATAAACAATTTGAGCAAACGTCAGAAAATTTAAAGATAACTCTGAACCCTAACCTTCGGGCAACACAATCGGTGATAGTTACGGCTTCAAGAGATCTCATCTACCGATGACGCCATTATTTGCTTACGTCACGAGCAAACATAAAAGTCATCTCTTACAGTCAAATAAACATGCAAAGGGACTGAAAGAGGGAAAGGAGAAGGGCAGGGGGAAAAAAATCTTCCTTTGAGTGTAATGTCATTACAAATACGAAATGTCGCGGAAAGATTAATTAATCCTACCCGGAAGCGGAAAAGGTCTCATTGGCGGAAGTGGCCTGTTGAGAAAAAAAGTGTTCTCTTCCTAGATTATTATTATTTTACACCTCGATCGCAGACCCGACAGCTAATACCGGCGATGCGCTCTCTCAATATAATAAAGAGGCGCCTATTCGCCGACGCCCGGGGCCTGTGTGTACAACAAGGAATGAAGAGATACACAATGGATGCAGTATTGCCGGGGCGACCTTTTCCACGAGTGTTCTCCCCGAACCCCAAACATGTCGGGGCTGCGGAAATTAAAGTCTTCTAAACGCAGACTAGTGACAGATTGTGCGCCCTTTTGCCCAAGGCAACCTAGGGTTAACGTGGACGGAGAGTTGGCGAGTAAAACGTGGCGAAAGTTCAATTCGACGCATTGAAGAAGTCCCATAATGCAGTAATACAGTGCGTTTCAGTTATATGCTAATGAATATGAAAACGGATCATCTTATCGCATTCGCGGAATATTCCATGGAATTTTTCTTTGAAATTGCAATAGTTTTTCTTCAGTCAATAAATGTATTTTCCTCTAAATAATTTTGCAATTATAGAGAAGGATTATTAGCAAGTTATATTAAGTATATTATCATGTCAGAACATGATGTTTTGGGGATGTGGTTTTTCCGTAGACAAAAAATGAAAATTTTACTATCTGCATGAACATTTTTTTAAAAAATTAGCTTTTAATAACGTGTTGACACTGGATTTACAAAAGCTCTTATTTTTTAAAAAAGTTACTTCAGTAAATAAAACGTAGAAAAATGTCATTTTGAGTATGTGATTATATGAAATGAAATAAATAGGAAACGGGATATTTTTTAAATCAATCCTTTCGAGACAAAGTTTTTTGGATCGTTTGTAATACTAAAGTGACTCATTCGATGAAACAATTGAAATGAACAAAAATATAATTTAACTTGCACAAGCACGTGGTGCTTGGCCGTTCAAGAAATGAAGTTCTGACATGATACATAGAAATATACATGTATATTTCATCTGAATCTTTATTTTTATGAGCATTTTTGTTTTTAAAAAAATGACACATGTTGGGACACGATTTGTTCCATTTATAAGAAGAAGAAAAATTGTTGGAGGCTATAAAAGAACATAGATTTCATCATTTATCAAATTCACTAAATATGATTGTTTAGTTATTCCCTAAGATTTTCTTTGCTTCTAGAAATATTTAAACTGATGGCTTTTAAATTAAAAAAAGGAATATAATATATATTTATCAATTCATATTTTTAGAAACATATACTGAAATGCTTCTATAATTTTGGAGATTAAGAAAAAAATTACGAATGAAATTTCGAATTAAAAATGTGCAAAAAAAATCCTGTTTTAAATAAAATAATTCAATCAAAAAGTTCTAAATTCGTTTTCTTATTTCTTTTTATGAACCTGTCCCTTTTAAATTATCTTTGGATGGGATTATTATATACGTATTCAATATTTGGCACTGTTAAAATATTTACTAATCTAAACTCACTAAGATTAACTAAATCTAAAATCTTTCCACAACATTTATAAATTTCAGTTGCATCAAAGAGGGTATTCAAAAAGTTTACAAGTTAATGAAATTCAACATGACGATCATTAATGATTACCCAGTTATCAATGAAGATGTTCATTTTCTACCAAATAGAAGGGCTACTAAGAAAAATCTTTGCTCTATTTCCTATCATCAAAATTATGAAAACAATTTGATGTTTTATAGTCATTTTAATAAAGGCCCAAACTAGAAAACGTCCATGTTAAAGAGCTGCATCCGAGATCACAAGTATCACTGCTTAGTATTTATCTAGGGATTACTGGTTTATCAATATTTACTAAACGGTCCATTTATCACGACCCTTTTAAAAGCATATTTAAAATATATAGAATTTGCTCACATTATAGTTGAAATGTTTAACTATTAATATAACTATTAATAAAACAATTTTTTTTTTACTCAAAACAACTTCGCTTTCAGTACCAACACCAATAATCTTTTTTTTTTTAATTTATTGACTTTATTAAAAATAAAACACACACTTTTCAAATTTTCTGGTTATCAGAGACCTCAGTTTATATAAGCCCAGATAATTGAGTTTTTAAAAAATTAAGTAAAAAAAATTAAACTGTCGGAATTCAGAAAAATATTTGACAAATCAAATATGATATAGTTAAAAAGATAATTTTAAATCTTTAAAAGGGTGTAAAAATTATTTTCGTGCAGTAATATTTACAGAATATCGTTTAATTTTTAATTAAAAAAATTCTAAGTAAAATTTAAAAAAAATCACTCATAGGGGAACATTTGTATTCATCAAAACATATTTGTACAAAATTAGTTAGTTTGTGGTAAACAGTCTGATATGTACTGCAAGCACTTACACACACACACACACACACACACACACACACAAAGACACGCAAAAATAGAGAATAGAAAATTCTGTTGATAGAAAATTGATAGAAATATTATTTCTGTTGATTTCTGTTGAAATTTCGATTGTTTGAGACCCGAATAATTGATGGATTATTTCATAGGTTATATATTGTATTGAATAACGGAATATAAAAAATTCACATTTTCAAAACTACTAAACATAATGTAAATAATGATTTATAAAAATAGAGAAGAATGATTTAATTTTTTTTATTAACTTCGTTCAACAGGCGCAAATTAATGGACATATCAGAAAAATGGTTATTATTGCAAATATGTAAAGATAATAAACACTTTAACTTTCAACAAAATGTTCGCAGCTTGCCTAAATAAGAAGCTTCTAAAATACTGGACTGGCCGGGCAGAAAATATGGATTTATCCATCAAATGGCCATCAAGATCTCGAGATCTTACTCTAATGAGACTTTTGTTATACCACAGATTTTGTTTATAAGCTCTCATATATTTCCAAAAACAGACAATGAATTTAAGGATCAATGAACACCATTGACAATATAAAACTCAAAAAAAGTGTTGGAGGAATTTTATAACAGATTTAATGTCTTTCGTATTATTAAATTTTCTGAATGAATATTTGTAACGAAAAAAAAAGTAAATAAATAATTTTTATTTTCTCCCTTTCAATATGTAACTGTTTTATATTGCGCGCACTTGAATATATAAATGCTTACTATTTAGTAATTTATTTATGTTAATCTTGTAAAACGCATTTGCTCTCCAGTGGCGGGCATCGGTACTCTCCTGTGCAATGCAATGCCAAATCTTGCAGCCACCCCCGAAAGATCAAGGGGAGAGGCAGGCGACACCTTGTTATCCGCTGCCTTCATTATCCGCTACACAGAGCCCCGATAAAGCGGAACAAGAGCACCGTATTTATTTACACCCCGAACAACGGCTCTTGCGCCATATTAGCCCTCTCTCAGTCAAATTGCCAGCGTCTTCCTTTGACGCAATTGGGCCGAAGGGGCGTCGTTTTTTCGGGAACCCTTTCAATCGAAACCTCCTCCATTTCCGCGATATCTCAAACACTGATTACACAGGAGGTTATTAGGCCGCTCCTTTCCATTTACGGTTGTTTTCACTTTGGAGAAATAAGTCAGTAAATCAATTTCCAGAAGAAACCAGACTGGAAAAAAAGAAGACATAGAAAAACGCGAATTAATGTTTCAGTAAATAAAGCATGGCAGAAAGTTAATGAAATTGAAGGCTGACAGAAAAAGTCAACATTCGGTTGTTAAATATTACTGATTTGCACTTTTCATCTTCAATACGCGAAACAGTATGAAAAAGGAAAGCTATCCTGGTTGAAGTTGCAGTATATGTATGTTGTTGATAGAAAATTATGAATGGAATAAATACGGAAAATTATTGGCCTTAAACATTTTGGCATTGAAAAAAAAAAATGGAAATTGAAATGGTTTAAAATACCATTGTGTGCATTCAACTCTATAGAATAAGCAGAACAAAATTTTAAACAAAATGGGGATAATTATTTTTTTTACATAATTCCGAATATGATAAACTTAATCGTGCGCCTGTATTTTATAAATTTTATACAATAATTAGCATTGCAAATTGCTAATATTGACAAAAGTGCAAAATAATGCAGGTATTCTGAGGCATTTCTTTAATAATCCAATTCTATTTCTTGTGACGTTGCAAAAATAATTTAAAATTCATTTTGAAGGGAGATTTAATATTGGCGTACGTTAAATCTGAGAGTAATACGACTGGGGACTACTGGTTCAGAGGTGATCGATCTCTGTTGCAAACCAACATTACAAGCTGAGGATGAATGAATGAAATATACGAATGAAATCCGTCCCGTACAAAGGATTTGTGACGTGTGTGAGCTAAAAGTCAGACTTCTGCTCTCAGGTGCTCAGGGGTTCATACCTTCAGAAGCTACTGCACCCCTCCTTCTGTTGTAACGCGGAACACTAGAACAACGAAAATTGAGATTTATTAAATAAATAAATTGGCGTTTAGAAATAAAATTTGGAATTTTCAAACTATTTTGCATTTAAAATAAATTTCTATTTTAAAAATTCTTATATCAATTCTAAAATTGCTATTTTAAAAATTAAAAAAAAGACATTTGTTTTTAATCGATAAGAATATTATACAACAAGTTTGATACAGTATGCAGTGTAGTTTTAAGTATATTTTCTGGAATAGTATGATATTAAAAAGTTATTGAAATTAAAACTCTACCACATACTGATTTAATATAATGCAAGATCGGTGTCTTTTTATTATCAAAAATTGAAAGAAAACTTTCCTTTCTATTCCCACCACCACCATACACATACAAATAGGTTTGATCACCCCTTGTGTCGCTATGTGCAGCTTTTTCAACATTATACCTTCCTGCTGGAGGGTCAAAAAGATTTTACAGTATTCAGGGATTGCACGACGTTTTCAGCTCAAGTTAATGAGTGCAAAGAAACTTTCTGTTTTCTTAGTAACAATCCTTTTCTTTTGCATTCAGGCTCTCTTCATTTTAGTCTGAAATATTCTTGTTGAGTCTTATGTGTTTCCTTAGGAAAAAACAACATTATTGCATATCTTCCAAAGATGATATTGTTAAAATGTTACCGATATGGCATATGAAAATTGCAATATATTTAAAACTACATCTTTAAAAAAATGCATAAAATAAGTAACAAACACATATAAAAGCTGAATCGAAAGCATTATGAAGCATGTAATGGAAGATGACGAGATTCTCAACATATCCCATCATCATACAGAGACAGGAAACTTTAAAAAGACTGATAATTTTTTGTAGGATAAACAAATAATAAAATATAAATAAATAGTGATTATGAAAATTGTTTATTAGAGGCATTTATGTATCAGAAAGCAGTAGACAAAGAAAAGAATCCAAGCGTAGCGATCCAGTAGTATATTCCAGGAGTTAAGAGAAAAATGAAACATTGTAACATTTACTAAAAACTTCCATAAGGATTTATACGATTTAAAACTTCGTGGAAACTAAATTAAACATCTTGTAATATTTACATTAACGTCATTGGGTGATTTTCAATTGTTTAAAAGGGCATATAATCTGGTGGATGGTATATTGTTAAGTTGCTATTTAAAAATCTTGTCTGGAACTTCCTAATTCGGGTAACATTTTATTATTTATGTAAATAAAAAATTATTAATTTTAAGACCTGAAAATTGTAGAGTTGATCTAGATGCAGATCTCCGAAGCAAATAAGAAAATTTAAAGTCATTATTATTCATTGTATTAGAATGATTTTAGTAACAAATACACATATATATGTATGTTTTTACTCTATAGATATAGATAAGTATTTTCTAATAAGTGTCAATTCATTCCAAAATAGTGCTTAGTTTGGAAAGGAACTTGCATTTATTCTGATGACTAAATTAAGAATAACCAATTAGATACGTAGCTTCTTGGAAATTATCTTCATTATTAGTCACAAACTGTCACAATAAATTTCTCTGTAAACACCTGCCCATTTTTCAACTTGTTGTGCATATTGATTAGGTGATTTGGTGATTAATCATTCGGCGAGTTGACTTGACATTTATGGATGCATTTATATCATGATGGGAATAATAACATTCAGAATTGTCGGATAGATTATGGAATAAAAAACAAATTTCAAAAGCCTAACTCTTCATCATACTTGAATGATCTGATAGAGTTCTTTGTTTCAATGTTCAAAATAATCTTTAGAGAAATATTTACAGAATCTGGATAGAAGACTACATGGTATTTACAAAATCTGAATAGAATAACTAGAAAGTATTTACAAAATCTAGCAGCAAGTTCATGAACGTTGCTAAATTTAGGAACCTATGTCTGCTAAACCTAATTATAAGTTTAAACAATATTTCAAGATATTTTCTGCTCACATACTAAAGTAAATAAGAAGAAAAAAGCACTTTCATTACTTCGCTCAACATATGGCTTACGCTCAACAAAATGGCTGGAACGCAATAAATGCTTGAAAGCGTAATGAAAATTATTTGAGATTGATTGATTGATTGAAACTATTATTAAAAAGAAAGGATCATTAACACGCTTTAAAAAAAGTACTACTTGAAAAGAGAAAATATTTCATCAATACAATGAAAAAAAGTAATAAAACTTGTCAAATGAAACAAAATTATTATAAAATTGTTATTAGTAGGATCACTATGTTAGAACGGGATGTATTAAACAATTATACAAATTAAAATAAGAAGCAAAATTACCATTCGAGACATAACGTCTCTCCAGGTTCCTACGACTACAATTTTTGCGGCTATTAAAATAGTTGATTGGACATTATAAACCATTAGAGAAAAACACCCTCCCCCCGAAAAGGTTTTAAAATTAATGCTTAAATGGCATATTACTAAACATACATTAAAAAGGTATATACCACAAAATAAAAACAAAAGCTAAATGTCTGTTTTGACGATGGGGCAGCCCCAACCATTCCCCCAACAAAAAAAAATATTTTTTTATCGTACTTTTAACAATTCTAAAAATACATGACTGGAAGATTTGATCAAAAATTTGCAAGTATTTAAATTTCACTAAAACAATTCAAATCATCATTACAAATAGTAATTGGAAACATTTTGAAACTTTAATTAAGAGTAATCAAAAATCCTAAATTATTGTTGCAAAAAAAGCTATTTTTTGGTTTTAATTTGCCGTAAAAACAATATTTGCTTTATGCTATGTTATAGAAAAGAAACGTTAAAACTTCCATAAATTTTTAGCATTTTTAAAGTACATTTAAAATTTCTAACAATTTTATTCTTATTGAGCATTTACTACCACGAAGCAACTGCCAACAAAGTTTCTAGTTTCTGTTTTGCGGTTTGAGACATTTAGTGGTGAATGAATCAATCATATAGCATAATTTGCCTTTTATATAAATTGAAAAGCTGTTTTCAATTTTGCATATGACAGAAATGTGTCTAAATGTCACTTCCTCTTTATGATTTGTCTTACAAAAGCATACATTAAAATACTGTTTTCAATTCTGCACATGCGTACCACAGAAATCTCTATAAGTGTTACTTCCTCTTTTAGAATTTTCTTTTTGAAGTCGAATCTTAACAAAACTTAACGCACTGAAACCGTAGATACTAAAACTGGATTAAAATTATTGTTAAAATAAAATTTAATGTAACTAGTTTCATTACAAGAAAAGTCCACTATAACAAAAAATGTAAGATGGATAATCTTCATCAAAAACTGAATTTATTAAAAACGGCCAAATATTGTCATAATTATTTTGTACCAGTTTCCTTTATATTATAAATGGTACAGATTTATTTGGAACAGACCAGTTTCAAATATCGACACCAGCTGAATATTTATTATGAAATTAAACATACAATGAGCCCTGACAGAAGACAGCCAAAAGAAAGGCTTGTACTGAAAGAGCCACACAAAATCACTTTCAGTACTTTTTTTTTCGCTTTCAGTATTTCAATAGACTTTCAATATAAAGAAAAATCCAATATCCAATTTCTTATAAGTGCTGTTGAACTGATCTACTAAGGTTTCATTAAAATATTTATAGCTGTTTGCAGTTTCCATGATATGAAAGTGGGTACGAATTTCAAGCAACAATACCATAAATTGCATTAAATTTTAGGTAAAGCGTTTGTAAATTTACACAGTAATTAGTGATGCTTTCAATAAATTTCCGCTAACCTTCAAAGATATTTTTACCCTTTTATTTCTATTAAAAATTATAGTTTTTAAAATATACCATAAATTTATCAGTCATAAATTTCAAAAGTAATTCCCTTTTTTCAGTTTTCATTGTGTTTAATAAGTCATTAGGCATCGAATGGAAGGCGAAATTCTTTTGATTTAATATCCTATTTATCTGATATAATGTTATTGAGCTGATTTGCTTAGGTTTCATTAAAATATTCACTTATCAAAAAAATTTACTGCTTCCATGATATAAATGATTGTAGAAATTTTTAAAAATAATACCATAAATGAGCTTAAATTCTGGGGCAGTTCATTTTTAAATTTACATAGTCATTAGTGGTGCTTGCAATGAGCTTCAATTAACTTTCAAAAGCATCTTGTGCTCTTTAGTTCCATTAAAAATGTCTATCTTACAAAATATAAATCATCACAAACAACATGAAATTAAAAATTTTAAATTACTTTAATCCCCCACAAATTTAATTTTCTGATTCACAATCTTTTTTAATGATGTCAAAAAACAAAAATGTCATTTTAAGACATCAGGGAAGCCAAATTATTGAACTTTTTCTTTTGATCCAAAAATGAATAAGTACAAATACAGCGCAATAAGTAAGTATTACTAGTAAACCCACTGACAATATTGCCGGGGAATTTTTAAACTTGCTACCAATAAAATTTATAAGCTGTAATATAACCTGAAAAGATTTCTTCGTTATTGCTACCAAAATTAATTAATGATGAAACGTCTTTCTGGATATAAATCAATGCTTTTCGATACTTTTAGTCAGGACGCGCTTTATATTAAAGAAATATCTCGCAGACTTCATCTTTCCTGTATATAATGGGAATTAAGGCCTTGAACTTTTAATTTCTGTCCCCTTTGCCCTTCCTGCTTTGCAGCGCATCAATTTCTGAGTGGCGGCATCGAGAAGCCCTCGAAACCCGCCAACCAGCATCGTGCCACCCTTCATCCACGGCTTGCTTCAATGCCGCATTCATATTTTTAATGATATTGAAGAGGGAAGAAGCTCGTTCTAAACTGTTCAACTGGCAATTAGGGCGAATATGCTTGTAAAACTTGGCGCCGATGGTTCGCTCTAAAATCTTCGGCTCACTCACTCTCTTTTCCAACAGTCCCGCCTAGTTGACATCACCACTATGATTTCAAAGGAAAAGACTTTGAAGATTTCTATTTTTGTTTCTATTTTTTCAGATACAAGCGTCATAGAAGACAATTTAAAATAAAATTTAAAAATAGTCAGAGGTTTATTCTTTTCCAATATGAATTTCGATAAGTACTTTACTTGGATATGAAGTTGATTTCCATCCCTGCAAACCCATCTGATAGTTTTCAAAATTAGCCTTAAGACAAAATGTGTAGCTGAGTTAAAGACATCAAATTTAAGCTAACAAGTTATAATTTAGGAAATTATAATGGCAAATAATTATTTTCTTCAATATTGTATTTCTTGTTTGAAAGAGGTGCATAATTATATTAACCCTTTGCGGACTGATGTCGAGTGTGACTCGACATTCAATAATATGCATCATTTTGAAGTTTTATTTATTTATTTTTCAAATTTAACTGTTAAAAAGTCCTCCATGATGGTGAAGACTAATTTTTCCAAAGAAATTCGACTTAAAAGAATTATGTATATTTATTTTTCATAGCAAGAAACACATCTTTGTATTAGGCGAATAATTTTGATCCAATTATTTTTGGAGTGCAAAGGGTTAAGTAGAGACTTTAAAAAAATGAAACTTTCTTATTACTTTTATGTTGGAAAAAAGTAAGAAAATATACAAAAAATCTCTTTCAAACCATACCTTTTAAATTTGTCACTCAAATTCTTTTTAATAGTTCGCTAACTTCTCATTGAAAATAAAATTACCCAACTTTTAGTCCGATTCCATTGTTAATTTTTGAGTACGATTGTATGAATTTCCATTATTTGATTTCTAAATTGATTTTTCAAAAAAGAAAAACATGGATATTTTCCATTTGATGACTGATTTTAATATAATAAAAAATAAAAAGAAAGCACATCTTTATTGTTTTCAAGCAAATAAGTTAACGATTTTTTTAAAAAAAGCCTTTTGCCTGCTTTCCCAATGAAATAACTTTAAACAATACAACAAAAATTCCTCGAAAGAATCAAATGCACATTAACTTGAAAAATTATGTTTTATGTTTAAATTTCATTTCTGTGGGATATTTTTTGTTTAATGTTTTAAAAATGTAATTAGTTTTCAGAATAAATTACATGATATTATTTATTAATTTTCAGTGATTTAATATCAACATGTAATTTATTCTAGAAGGAGGCGAGGATTGACCATCACTCCAATGAAACTTTTGATTATACAAATTAAGATGCCTTTTGCCAAACAGCTAATCATAAAATCCCCCTAACCCCCCCCCCCCCCAGTTTTAACTGGAATAAATATAATCATAGAAAATAGAATTAAAGAAATTATATTATTTGTGTATGACAAAATATTTCTTTTATTTAAATTTAATAGATAATAATGCTTGTTTTCTCCCATATAAGGGGGTGGGTGGGTAAGAAGTGAAGTTTCTCCACCGTGCAAATTCCAGCACAAGGCCTCTGATCTATCACCCTTCAATCACGGTCACAGCTAATCCCCTAAGACCGAAATAACAAGGGCCTAATACACCCCTCCAATCCGTACTCAATTTTGCGTGAGGTGTCAGATGGACTTCGGGGGTCACGCTTGAGGGTTTGATGCCTCGCACGTGCCGTTTTCACATCTCAGCTCCCTTACGTTCGGGGATCATCGTAATGAACGACGGTGGAATGAAAATCTCCACCACCCTTTTTCGAACAGAGATTGAGAGCAACTACGGATGCATACAGTAAGGTCGTGGTGTTGATTGTTTAATGCACCCACCGATTTTAAGCCTAAAATTAAGAGAGATACCCAACATGCAAAAATGCATAAATAAAATTTTTAACAATTAACAATGGACAAGTTTTCTGTTTTATATATTAAATAGAATTGAGACTTTCGGTTCACTAGTTTGATATCTTGTTAAGCAAAAAATTAATACCTCAAAAGCGATAAATCGCCAATTTTCTGGCCTTGCTTTTTGAGATTACACAAGTCTCTAGTCAAAACAGCATCATTTTCTCACAATATATTTTCTAAAAAATAATTACAAGACAAAATTTTCTATGTTTTTTTACAATACATTTACATTATCTAAATTATTAATTCAATAAATCAGATTAATTTAAGGCAAATCTACTTTAATGTGTATCCTTTTAATTATGGGCTAATTTGTAAAAATTTAATAATTGATATTGATGATCTAAAATGAAGTAAATAATTATATTTTATTTGACTTGAGTCTTTAAATACTCAAATAAATTCTGAAAATTTAGCATTTATCAAGATCCTCTACACAGTAAAACATATAAGAAAAAATATTCTTGATATTTTAAATAGAAAGAGCTCTACTATATAATTTAACTATAGCTTACTGATTTATAGAAATATGAATACCGTTATTCAATAAAAGTGGGCGATTTACTTTATCGAGTGTCCAAAATATGTCACCAAAATCAGCGCCCAGAATTTCTCAAGTCTGATTGGCCTAAAATTATAAAAATGCTGATTGTTCTAAACTATTCTATACAAAACTTCATAAAGTGATGAGATTTGATAGCAGAAGATGTAAGCGTTCATTTACTTATTTAAAAGTTGAAATGTCAAGAATCTTTCGCAGAATATGATTCCTTGGGACCAAAGGTCTGTATAAAATTTAAATTTCATAAATTTTTGAGGTATATTTATAAATAGAAACAAGATAAAAATGTAGTTATTCAAGGCATTTAAAACCTTTTAAAAGAGTTTTTTTTAAAAAAAAAACTTGATTTTATGAGGAATCTGAGAAATAATTTTTGAAAAATTCTTGAGATTACTAAAATTATGGAAGATATTCTTAAATGCACATTAAATGCTCAGCAACTCAAGTTTCAATACACATATTTTTTTAAATAATTTGTTTCAATACAATTTTTTTCATAATTATTGCAGTTAAATGATTTTCTCTTTCATTTAAAGTATAAATTCTATGGGAGCTAATAGAAAATTAGAGAGATACATATTACGTTATGGCTGAAGGTCTTTACAATATTATGAGTGAATGATATGATTGTCAAAATTTGAAGCTTTAAAATATTTTGATGAAGAAGCTACTAAAATAGGAGTTACATAAAATATTTAATTATTAAAATTTGAACGACCATTAAGATTGGTGAACTGGCTGGTTGTCAAAGGTGGCTAGTATAAAAATAAATAAACAAATAAACATCATAATAAATGCAATTTGACATAAGATCTTAATACCAAATTTTAGTTCTATATCAGTTTTGGATTTAATATAACACAATAAAAAAAACTGTAAAAAACATGAATATATTATTTTCTTTTAATGCATTTTCGTTTTAAAAGTTTGAGCCCCAGGCAGTTAATTATGATTTCTTTGTATTATGCTTACCCTAACTGAATATATATAAATCCTTCGATGTTCACTCTAATATAAATGACAGCTGATTTCCTTAATGGTTCAGTTCTCAAAATAACTTATCGCTTGTCTTAACGGAATGATAAATAGCACTTGATGAAGCAAAAATAAAGACAAGCCGAATCGTGCAGTTACTAAACTTTTTGCTCTATATTTATTTAATTGAAAAAATATTCGATTACTTTATTTTTGGAAATAAATAAAGAACTTTTTAAATTATTTTCCCCCTTATTTTATTCATATTGACATCCAAAATTATTTACTGATCATTTTGGAATAGAACAGAATTACAGAATAAAAGATCTTTAGAAGTAGATTATCTTAAAAATTCAAATTTGACATTTTAATCCTGGAATTAAGATTAATAGGAAATAAGTATTATGAATATCATGAATAGCCTTCGGAACGGATTAAGACATTTAAATGCTTGTACTTAATCCTCGTGGCAATGATAATTATAAAAGTCAGAATTATTGGCCTAATTTTTATAAACTAAAAATATTTGCTATTTTATTTTTTGTAATGTTTATCAACAATAATCACAACATAGCAATTTTAAAAAGTTACTAAACTAATTAAATTTGATAAAAAATTCAAATAAATTTTGACAGCAATTATTTGAGTGTTTGAAATTTGATAAATAATATCATAATTATTTATCTTTTGCATTTTGATTAAAACTCCAATTTTTATTCCATTTACTTCATATTAATGTCTTAACCTTATATAAAATAAAAATAATTTATTCTAAATACTATTTAAAAGAAGGTTTGAAAATGTTTTATTGTATGATATTCTTTAAAAAAATTTATTGTAGCTCCGAAATAATTACGTGGCAGGATTTTATAGAATATCCACTGTTGGAATTCTATTGTTCTAAGACCGAGCTATTAAATGCTTAGAGAAAAACATTATATTTGACTTCGTAGTTAATTTTTTAAATATTTATTAAAGTAGTTTATTTTAATAATTATATTATCATGCCAGAACATGATGTTTTTGGGATGAAGGTTTTGACGTCAACAAAAACCCATAAGCGAAAATTTGAAATGTTTTCTGCACGAGCATCTCAAAAAATCCGCTTTTACTAACGTGTCGCCATTGCCTTTACAAAAGCTCCCTTTAAAAATAAATAAGTTAATGGCTAAAGCAAATGAAACCTAGAAAAATGCCATTTTGAGCACGCGATTATATGACATAAAATAAATAAGAAATGTGAAACTTTTTAAAACAATAAATGCGAGACAAAGCTTTTTGGATCGTTTGCAATACTAAAAGGACTCATTCGACGAAACAATGAAAATGAATAAAAATACAATTTGGTTTACACGAGCACGGGCTGCTTGGCCGTTCAAGAAATGATGTTCTGATACGATACATTGAAATACGTATAGCAGAATTAATTTTAATTTTTTTTTTGTATTTAAGATATTAGAGAAGTGGCATTAAATCAAAGTTAATCGATAAAGGAAAAGAAAAAGTTCCCGAAATATATAATTTATAAAAATTTAGCGAATATCAATTCGATTTGTAAATTGCTATCAATTTACAAACCTAACAATGGGGAGTAACAAAATGAAAGGAATCATACTTTGAATGGTGGAATTTATAAAGGAAGAAACTTTCCAATATCTTATCAACAATATAATGTTTTTGAATCAACTAATAAACAAATAACTTTATACAGGTTATTGTTAGTAGAGAAACTGCAAATCGTTCTATTAAGAATTAATTTCGGGATCCTTTAATTTACAGACATTGTCATGCAACCTTCAACAAAATAGAAAAATGTAATACAGCTTTTATTAAATCAATATCCATTATAGATCTTTCACTATTTTAACATTCTTCATACATACATACATACTCTTTGAACTAAATGTTATTGACGCTTTCGTAAAAGTTGGATACTATCAGTAAAGCGTACTGTTCAAAATTATTTTCACATATAATCAATCTCTCCACGGTGGATATTGTTAATTTAAATTAGAAATTTATAGCAAAATCCAAATTGTGGGAATCGAAGTAGGTATTCATATTATTTTGATTTTATAGAGTATTTAAAAATATTTTCACTTTGTCTCGAAGGACTCTGAGTATTCTTTTTGCAGTTTTGGTCTGCGTTGTCAGGCATGAATTGTATCATAAATAAATCTCAGCTTAATATTAAAAAATGAGCATTATTTTAATTTGAAGGAGAATATTCAATCTTAAAGAAGAAACTGTATAAAAATATTCAAAAGAATCCGAAGAAAACAATCGGATTCTATTCCAGAAAACTGAAGATTCTATTCCAGAATTTTGTTCCATAAAATTAAATATTCTAAATAAAAGAAATTGTCAAATTTAACCGGGTTCCAGCTAGAATTTATTTTGAAAAAAATTAATATTGAATGAACAAATGAAGGTACATACAGCCGCAGGCATATCAAATGATAACAAAATGTTTTATGTTAAAATGAAGCTTTAACCGTACAAGACTCTTATTCATAAAACTACAGGAAAACTATTTCAATGAATTATTTTACAGACTTTTGTATCAAATTAGAAAATCTATCTCAAGCCTTAGTTGTAATAGAATTTCTTGCCTATAATTTGAACAGGTAAAAGTTAAAAATAAATATTAAAGAAATTCTTACAAATTTTCTAATTAAATAATTAATTAACTTAATTAAACTGAAAAAATTTCAAATATCTAAAAACATAACATTTAAAATTCAATTTTTACTTCAGAGTTGGTGCTTAATTTTCTATATATTTAATATAAGTTCTTTCTTTTTTTTGGGCAATCTTTTTTTGTTGTTGTAATCTAATACATTATAGAATTTCTTTAAAGATTGATTTGTTTCCATCTCCACATTTTAGCAAACAGTTAATATTAGAT